>JAVJIX010000181.1:237500-535000 GCA_036785185.1 Paratrypauchen microcephalus | reverse complement strand
AACCAATTAAATTATCTTTAGACAATCCATTTGCTGTATTCTTATCCTCATTGTTCATGCTACCATAACGGCCCTCTTTGTTTAGGTAATGTAATAATAATGTAATAGAGGCTATTAAAATGTTTTTCTTACTGTTCAAATTTCCGAGTGTAAAATAGCCTACCGATTTTGTCAAGTGTGTCAGGTCGTTCAAACACACCCACAAAAACTGACCAAAACAAGGCCACAAGCTGCTGCATACGAAAACACACAAGTGGCACATAGAGCTTTTGTAATACAACTCCTTTGGCATTATCTACGCTGAAATTGAACAACTGCATCTTATCCTGTTCCGTCAGCTGTTTTCAAATGAGAGAAACGTTTGTGGGATCTCGTGGGACACGCTCAGAGGAAGTGTAGTGCTGGAGGGGAGAGGAGAGGAGCAGGAAGTAGGCTTGTCAAAGTTTACAAACAGTGAGAGGAGCTGTTGGTAGGAGGTTACTGCTGAGGCTGGGCCCAGAGGAAGAGGTTTGGCCAGGGGAGCATGGGAACAGAGCAAAGCTAGGGTTAAAAACAAAGGCATAAAAATGAGCTCATCTGATGGTCAGCACTGGTCATCTGAATTTCCACTGAGCTAAACTTCAACACTCACTCTCTGTGCCCATTTAAGAATAGACCGTGCATCATGAGTCGCTACTCGGAAAATGTCTGATTTGGTCGCCTTCTTCTAAATGGGGTCTTGTTTTCTCTGTGTGTAGATCTACCAGTGTGCTCCTTACATCTCTCTGTCCTCTGTTTTGCTTTGCGCAGATGGCCGGAGCAGCTGAATCAGGGCCAAAGGGAGGAAGGGGAAAAGAAAAAAACACAGCATACTGAAGACAGGGACAAATAGCTAATGCAACAGGCCACCACCCAAAACATCTCAGAGGATCATGTCATTTAAAGATGTCAGTGATTTTCTATTAGGAGAGATCTGGTGTGTGTGAGGACTAAACGGAAAAACTGTCTAAAAAAGAATTAATAATTTTTCAGACCAGGTTAGCTAGTGCATGTAGGGCTGGTCAACTTTCAAAAGATGATTGGTATTAAGCTGGTTCCAACGGTAAAAGAGTGATGATGTCACTACTGGGTCCAACCAGAAACTTCAGATCTGATTTCTAGCTTTGTTTTTGTTCCTTATTCATCAAACAAAAGACAATTACCTTTCATAAGTGTATGTTTAAGCACAAATTATATAAAACATGTAAACAATGTACTAATAATCTATGATAACATAGTATTATCAGTGTATCTCACTAACTGCCTGTCACCACACTGGCTGGTTAGCTCAACTACTGGCTGGTTAGCTCAACATGGACTTTCCCCCTGAGGGTTGTAGGTTCAAATCCCCCCCGGGCAATGAGCTAACCAGTGTGGGTCCTTGGGCAAGACCCTTCACGGTACTGCCCCCCGGGCGCCGAAAAAAAAGATGGCTGCTCACTGCTCCTGAAAAGGATGGGTCAAATGCAGAAGTCAAATTTCTCCCGTGTGTCACTGTGTGTGAGACCAATAAAGGCTTAAGCTTAAGCCTAAACTTAAACCACTAATGCTAGCTTAGCCTAGCCTAGCTTCTTACCTCAAACTCCCTTGTAGACGTTCTGTCACTGTTATAACCATAAATCCATGCTTATAACCTTGTTAGCTTTAAAGGTCCCATGGCATGAAATTTTCACTTTCTGAGGTTTTTGAACGCTAATGTTTAGGTCCCCCCCCCATGGCTAAAAGTTGTGAAATGTGTAAACTGAGCATTTGTGATCCTTTTCTGCGTTTGAAAAAAAGACAGCCCAAACAGGCGATTCTGAACAAGGGAACTTTCTGACGTCACACTCGCGGAAGGGTTTCCACCGCCCGTCTGGATGTCTACCCACCGTCTCTGGAAATCACGCCCAGAACATTTGGACCGCAAACGAGCTACGAAATGCGAGATGTGTTTTTTTATTTGCCTGGAGGCACGTGAGAGTGTTTCCAGGCTCGGATGTCCTTTATCCAAGCCTCCGAACCTCTGAAACAGCAGTGGTTTAATTTTATTTTCTGTGGAAATAGTGTTTTTTTCATGGAACGCTTCTCATATCTTCCTCCGCGCTTAAACGCGGAAGTGGGTGACATCGCACAGCGCACTGCTAAACGGGGAAAAAGCGGCGTATTGGCCACACCCCCACCCGCTGCACTGGCCTGTCTCTGTCCTCCTCATTTGCATTCAAGCAACAACACCCAGAATAAAGCGTTTTAGAGACATATTTAGCCTCATGAAGACAGTCAGAGTCATATCTCATGCACTGAGTCTTGATTTTGAAGAAGGATTCATTAACAGTATTAGGGAATCATTAAGGCGCCATATAAAAGCATCAAGAAGTACCATGTCATGGGACCTTTAACGACTGCAATCTGTTTTTAAAGGAAAAGTAACGTTTTTTACAATCTGAGCCTTATTTCAGTAATAAAACAAGTTGTTTTACTCACCCATATCACTTTGGTGTCATATGGAGCACTTCCAGAGATGTTTTAGATTTGCGATCTCCATAATGTGAGTTCTCGGGGCACATGTTTGCGGTCTCCAAATAACACAAACTTTAGCACTTTTCAAATCATAGAAGCTCGATGTCTTAGTCTACGATTTCGTTTGAGTCAAAAGTGGCCTGTAATCTGAGATTTAGCCATAGTTTCGAGTAGATGAGGAGGCCAGTGCGCATGTGCGGACTGTGCTCTCAGCTCCCGGGACCCAAACATGAAACACAAAGCTGTAAACTATGGATAAATCTCGGATTACAGGCCACTTTTGATTCAAACAAAATCGTAGACTAAGACATCGAGCTTCTATGATTTGAAAAGTGCTAAAGTTTGTGTTATTTGGAGCCCGCACGGGGCATATTACATGCTCGGGGAATATATTATATGCCCCGAGCTATGGCTAGAAGTCGCGCTAGGCTAACGCAAATCTAAAACATCTCTGGAAGTGCTCCATATGACACCAAAGTGCTAAGGGTGAGTAAAACAACTTGTTTTATTACCAAAATAAGGCTCAAATTGTAAAAAACGTTACTTTTCCTTTAAGGCGAGATGTGTTCTCATAAAAAAAGAGGAAATTGTAAACATGTTTGTTATTTTTTTCATTGTTTTCAATCAGCTTATGAACCCAGAAGTGGCATCACCCTGGGGCAGGTGGAGTGAGTGAGTGAAGTAAGCTCCTATCACAGAAAAAGAACAGAATTCTACCAGAGCAACCAAGTGGCCATTGACAATGTAGTACTGGATGACAGATTTATATACGATAGTAAATCTTCTTAAAATCTGATCAGATAAACATTGTCTCACCTGCTTTCATCACCTGCTTTCTATTCGCAAATTCATCAGTGACTACCTTGGTTGTGTGTTTACAGCCATCTGTGAAATAGTACATTAAACCCGCTACTACTATGTATGACAAATCTCCAACGTGCCAAGGCAAACTTTGTAAATCTGTTTGACCACGCAGTGAACCATAAAATACTCCAATCACCGTGCCTTCTCCCTTTACAAACAGTCTCCTCCCACATAGGGCTGCAGCAGATCTGTCCAGAGTGCTCATGGGTAATGCTGCTGTGGAGAATGGGAGGCAGCAGTGATAAATCCTTGCAGGGCCATGGCCAGAGGAACATTTCTCTTTGTGCAATGTGCTCCAGACAGCTGTGAGATTGCACTTCTCTCCCAGGCTTTGACACTCACTCAGCCGCCCATGTACGCCATTAGACCCCCCATCAGTCAGAAGAACAGCAGGGGCAAACTCCTGCTTATCTTCTGAGGGGCAAAGGGCTGGAGAGGGCCTTTTTGAGATGGGTCCAGAAGCTTTACTTTTGTGATGCTTGCAATGCATAAGGTAAAAGAGGAATACTTTAGACCACTGCAATCTGTTTAAAATGAACTAGTTCTGTTTTTTCACATTTTTAAGACATTAAATTCAGGTACAGCACCTTTATAGAGCTAGGACTTTATAAACATAAGTTCCTATAACTGTAGAGCTAAAACTACATGTAATTCTGTCACAGTGGTTTCCATTACTCCATGGGACCTTGCCTCCTCACGGTCATGCTTTTACACCCTGAGCAGCAGCCATCACTGACGCTGATGTAGGTCCATTATTTTCTGGCTCATTGGCTCATTCGCTAAAGCTACTGAATAGGTTTTAAGTGGCTTGCAATCAGATTACACTGGTTTACACTACAATACGTTTCTTTCCCCTCCTATCTCACAGTTGTCAGCTTATTGACTTGAATCCACTGAACAGGATATAAACAATCTGAAAATGATTACAACAGTACCGCAGGAAGCCACCACTTAAGACCCAAGGAAAATCCAAAATGGCTTTGGGAAATCCTCTCGACATCTCTGAGGCTGACCAGCTGCCTTAAACTCATGGAACTACTGCATTTGATGACCAAATTATAAGAGCCTGCGAAATGGCAGTGGGTTACTCCAAACAATATTTCACAGTGTTAATGAAAGAAATGTGTGAAAATCTTGGTTTTGAGGTGATTCGGGAGGATTTCTAATATATCTGGCAGGCTTCACTCTCAAGCTTAGTGCAATGTTGTGTCATATGGTGGAAGCTTCTAGAAAGTAGCAACCCACTTCAAATTCTCCCCAAGCTACAATGATGAGCCAAACAGTGTCCCGGACCACTGGAGACACCCACTCAAATGTTTGTACAATGGAGGACCTAAGCAGTGTTTACATTCTTTAAATTGTTCAGTGTGTCACATGCGCGGGCTGATCAAAGCTCCTCTGTGTCTGTGTACTCAGATACCCTCTGAACAAATTATTTATACGGATAAGATAAGCATTTGTCATGTGCAAGTGTGCAAGTTTAATAAAACATGGAGATAAAGCGTCTTTTTAGTGAACATTTTAGTGAACATTAGGAAATACTCCAAATAACTGATTTTGGCCTATATTAATAAAAAGGAGTAATTAAAAATGATCAAATTGATTTCTGCTTTCTCATTAGCATTTAAATCCTTAGTAGTGCTTGATCTTGGATTATCAGAGACATGGTTGACTGACTAACATCATGTACGCCAACATGATGAACAGATGAATGAATTACTTTTGGCTGTAGTAGCTCCTTCCTTGCTTTTTGTGAACACTCTGCAGTAATAAGCAATACAGTTATTTAGTAGATTTGTCATGTGGTTTTACACAACAGAGACTCTAATGTCTCCATATAAACGATTACACATGCTCATTTCCTAATAATATCCATACAACATTGTGAATCAGTTTTATCTTCACACACACAAGCTTGGTAATGATTTCAATGTGGTGTTGTTCCGTGAAGGAGACATTTTCATGCACATTAAAACCCTTGCATAATGCTGAAATACGACCAGTATACTATCAGGAATCTTTCTGAAACAAGATAATTCTCTTACTGTGTTATTGCCTCAGTAGCTGTAAGCAGTATGCTAATGATGGCCAAGCCAGCTCGGCAAGGTGAGCTCATCCTTCCAGGCATCATCCCCTCGTAATCCTGCAGTGGGATGTAAACACAACTTGTGCTGGGAGCGCTCGTACCAAACTTAGTCAAATACCGTCAATAACTGGAAGGCAACCAGCAGCACCGGCAGATCTGAGCTTTTCTGTCTAGACACAAACATCCATCTTGAATAATGAGGTCATAAGCATATTCAACACAGATAAGGCCTTTGACCCCTTTTTGTACAATGTGCTACTGCGAGTTGGCTGTACTAAGGCTGTTACCTAAAACAAAAAGCAAAAACATTTGGAGCTCAATGAAAGCTTTTAGCACTTTACTTCACAACCTTCCCACCAAATTCATATCTATTTCCACATTCCCTGATGTTGCTGCTGGTTCCTTAAAATTCAGTTTACTTACACAATTTTGTACTTACACCAGATAATCCCAAAGCTTGTTGTGTGCATGACTGTGGCACACTCATGCATTATGCGAGGCTTCTTCTGTCCCCAGGCCTTACTCAAAATAGTCGTCAAAGGGAGAGATTGTGGGGGAAGGAGACATGGGCCTGGTGGGGGCGGGGCAGAAGGAGAAAAGATGCAAGCAAAAGTGAGCTTTTGTGGCTCAAGTAACCCTCCCACAAAGCTGCCCTGAACCCGGAAAACCTTGGAGGAATTACCCCAGACATGGCTAATGCTAATGGCTAATGCTGCCATAAGAAGACAGAGGGTTTGGGCGAGTATGTGGGAAGAGGAGGAGGACGGGACGGGATCTGTTTGTGAGGGTGATTTTAACGAGCTTTGGCTGACCTCTGACCCTATAATTAGGCTGCTTTTATCGCCACAAGTGGCAAACATAAGATGCAGTTGTGTTTTCAGAGTTGACTGAAACTGCTTGTACACAAAAGTCAACTTTGTGTACTAAACTTACTCCCTTATGTTTACTTTTAATGCTAGAATATAAAGTTCCTTATGTTTACTTTTAATGCTAGAAGGTAAAGTTTTTGTTAAGGTTTTCAACTTACAAAAAAGCTACCAGTGTGGTAACGTGGCAGTAAAAGCATGTAAATTTGATATTTTTGTGTTAACATGTCACATTAAAAGTGTGTATTTTCTACTCATGAATCTTGATTTATTATTACAAAAAAAAAACAAAAAAAAAAAAGAATCCATCCTGCCCAGCCCAACCATTACATTACAAAATACATGTACACTAAAGATATGTGAATTTGAAGCAAGTGTGTAACAATTGAAATGTAAGACGTTGAGCTGTTGGCGATGTGCCGGTCAAGATCTGAGAGTGTATTCTTGTTGTTAGCCTTGAGTTGTTCATTGTTGTTGTGATGGTGAAGAAATGAAGCTGAGGCCCCAGGAGCCTCACACACAGAGGGATCTGATATCAGTGAAGCAGTCACCTTCTTCACATTGACAACTGCTGGATTTCACATGACATCTCTTCATTCTTAATCCACTTTGATACAGAGATGCATTTTAAAAAATATATATATATATTTTTTATGATATGAAGATTTCTCCCCATTTTGCCGATCATATTATTTTTGCCTTGATCGGCTGATTAACGGTTGTGTTATATGTTATTATTGTGTTATCATGGATCTATCATCACTAGTGTAAACAACTAGATGCAATATTGGTAGATTTCTGTTAATTGAAAATACATACAGAAATTCTGGCTTTGGTCCCTTTTAATGAGTTTAATGTACAGAGATGAACTTTTGGTCCCTGTGTGAGGTCCAATGGGACGTCTCCAGTGCTGCTGCTTAGAGCTGCTCTTTGCTAATCAGAGCACACACCCCCCACAGACACCTCTAACCTCTCTGCTGCGCACAAATAAACTCCAAACAAAGCCTGCTGCTCTTCACTGCTCCCTGTGGGCTGTGGGAGGGCTCAGGACAGTGGAACCTGCGTGAAGTTGGCCCCCCATCAAACGCACACCTACACAAAAACTGTGTCAATCATTTGTGCTTCGTTTGTGCTGTTTTGTGCTGCAAAAAGTTTTGTTTGTGCTGATTTAGTTTTTGAGGGGGGGCTGGCTGACCCCAATTTGACCTATAAAAGAATAATATCTCAAAAACTAAAACACAAAACAGCACAAATGATTGACATAGTTTTTGTGTAGGTGTGCGTTTGATGACAGTGGAGTGCCTGGGGATCACTGGGAAACAAGAAAGTGCAACCAGAAAATCAGACATAAGATCTGTGTGTACAAACAAGAAATAGACTTGGTCTGAGTTACAACAATAAAAGTTATTATGTCTGGGCTGCCCGTTTTAACTCAAAAAGCATCAACCTGCAGGCACATTTTTCACACATGAAAACTTGCTAGTGCATTTACAAACATGTTTCAAAAATTGTGCAAATAATACTTTTTCTTTTCCCAGTTATATATATTTTTGTAAATATTTGGGTTAAATAATGTTTGGCAATAAAGAATAAGTAGAAAAGGCATTTTGTAAATTTGATTAAAAGTCAGTAAAATCTATCACAAGGACAAATCAAATGACTTACTGTCCTGAGATAACACATTTACTTAAATCAGCTGATCACCTTTGGTCTCATCAGTTACCATTACCCTTCTAAAAAATGGTAAATGACAACTGATATCAAACCTGCTGAGTGGTAATAAACTGTTTACCACTTCATTTGTCCAGACTGAAGTCGCTCTGGCCATAGATTTCCAATGGATCAGTGGTGACTGTGATTCTCAGAGGGACAAAGGCCTCACACAGACAAGGATCTTGGACTGGGACTTACTTATGTTGACTTAGCTCCATAAAAACAAGGGGACACCTGGCCCTCATACATAGTCACAATGAGCATGACTAATCTGCAGTACAATAGTATAGTAATGTAACATACTGGCATACTTTTACTTGGCAACATGGTAGTACCTGGTTCTTATTTCTTATTTGGGTATTTAAGATGTCCAGTATTTTTGTTATCAGATGAAATAAAAGCTAAATAGCATTTTTTTTTTGTTTTCTGCACAATAATGTCTTTGCCTGGGATCCAGAATACACACTTTTTCAATGCATTAAGAAGATGTGAGTCTGGTCACCAGTGAATAACGCTGTTTTCAGATAGGCATGATTGACAGGCAGATAGTTAATCAGGGACAGATATAGTCCATTGGTAAAACAAATATGGCTGCTTATATGGCTGAAAAAACAAAGGAAAGAAATATCCAAAGGTCCTGCTTACGCGGAAAAAAGAAAGGAAATAAAGATCAGAAGGTACTAAAAAGCATTGTTTCCTCAGAATCAATGAGACTTAATAGTAAAGCACTAAACTGTGTTATTTTGAAGTGAGAGAAATGTATTTTTGTAGATCATAGATGACCAATAAACTCTTTTGTTTCACATGGGTCACTGAAAGAAAAAAAATCAGTTTGTGTGCTTTGTGAAGAATCCCTCAGTCGTCCAGGTAGAATCCATGATAAAAGGAGAAATTCAATTTGTCAACTAGAAGCAGTGTCCTTCAGCACTCTAACCAGAACTGACGAAGCAGCGCGGATGAGCTGCAAAAAGTTTTCGACCAAATAAACTTTGTCCAGTTGACAAATTAAATTTCTCCTTTGTGTGCTTTGGTGAGTGGCCCCTTAATGTAAAGCCCTTTAAATGCCTTGAAGGTGGAAAAACGCTATATAAAAATGTGACCACAACCATTGACCATTTACCAGTGTAGATGTGTTTTATTGTAATTTGAGCTCGTGCTGGGCCATATATTGCTGGTGTTATACATGTTATATGAGGATGATTATTTTCCTCTCAGTTGTGAGGGGGGCCAGACAGAGATTGTGGTTAATTGCTACAGCTAAAGCCTATAGCAGAAGCATAAAACACTGGATTTAGCTAAGGGCTAATTTCTACCCATAAAAAACTGTTACGAATAATGCAGTTGTTTGTAATGCAAAAAAAAAAAAAAGCCCCAGACCCTCCATTTTTCCTCACATGCCACAGACACTCAGCACTCCACACAAATCTAATAAAGAGTATGGCCTTCCCATGGTGCATCTCTTCTCAGAAAAGTTGCCCCCCCTGGAGATGGGGAGATTAACACATGACAGAGCTCGTTAGCTCTGGACAAAGACAGATGATAAACTTGTACTGTCCACCTCAGGATCCTCCAATGTTGCACGACCACACAACATAGCTGCATCACAACTAGAGTTTAAAGGGAAGAACTATTATCATTTCAAATACAACTGACGTCTCTCACCTCTAGGAAATGTTTCCCCACAGTTAAGTTAGTCAAAAACTAGTCACAAATGCCATAAAATGGTTTTATTTACAACTTATCTGCTCAATAGTTACTATTACTCAGACTTCATTTTGGTTCAGTATTCTTAATTTTCCATTTTTTGGTCCCAATATTGTTTTCAAGAACCCACTGACATTTCTTCATGTTGTAGTCAAGCAAAAGATCATGGTCTATGTAGTTAAGTGAGACTGAAGCCTACTGGTGCAGTGGACCTGGCCCCTCCCAGCAGGCCCCCCGTGGGGATATTGATCCATCAGAGAAAGTGTGGAGTCAGGAGCGCTCCACAGATGGGCAGTGGGACAGAGAGAGAGGAAGTGCATTAGCAAGCAGGCGTCCCTCTGATGCTGTTAGCCCATCCCTTGAGAGACAACAGAGCTGGGGACAGGACTTTATGTGAGGGGGTAAAGGGAGGGGGACAAGCCAGGCAGAAAAATGCAGTGAGACAAAAAAAAAAAAAAAGTCTAGAATAATTTCCCTAAAAGGTTACTACAGACTCCAAATCAAAAGTAGATCAAGGATCCATGCTGATACATCTTGGACAAGGGTACACTACACTAATTCATTTTCCATATTATTTCCAATACGGCTATAAAATAATACTGAAGGTATTGAATGAGCCTAGTATCAATGAGGCTCATTATCTGACCACTGCTCCTCATGGATGGGTCAAATGCAGAGAAATAATTTCCCTACGGGGATGAATAAAGCGTGTCTTCTTCTTCAGTTGTTGCTGGTCAAATATGTGAAGAAGCCACCACACTCACTGTAAGATTTAGAGCTGCAACAATGAATCAACTAATCATAACTAATCAACTATCAAAATAACCAGCCCTAGTAAGAATGATTCCAGAATTCCAGATATTTTTGGGCAATAAAAACAACTGTGATTAAGGAGCAGGATAGCTATATTTCATGCAATATTGTGGAATATTTCAGGCAAAGCAATAAGAAACAAGAACGTGTTAGACCTTTATTCAGCTTACTTCAGCTTTAAGAAAGTCTTTGGGGTTTAAAAAGAGGACAACCTTGGACTGAGCTGAGAACTATGGAGAAACTAGCGCTCATTTGTAGCTCACAGATGTGCTGCTGCCTGGACCATCTCCACACTGGGCCACCTGCCCGTGAAGAGGCTCCTCTGTGGGGGCACAGACCGGACCAGCCCTGGACCAGCTGGTGGCTTGGATCAATGACACAAGCTGGAGCAGACAGAGAAGCAGGGACAGGCCAGTGCCACAGCATCTGGACAGGGGCACCACACCCCTGAGTGACTATGTGGATTTGAAATGAGACACGGTATACAAGTGGAACAAGTGTCCATAAGAGGATTAAGGCCTTCTGTTTGAAGTGGAGACAGCACGCTCCAGATGGAATATGACCCACAGAGAGACAAGCAGGTCCACCAAATCGGCACCAGCTACCGACAGCACTCAGTGCTCTGGTCTCTTCCTGCTGTCTCACGGCTGTCACATGGCGCTCACATTTTGGGGACAAAGATGTATCAAAGAAATGAAAAAAATATGACACCAAATACTGTGTCGCCCCGAGATTACTGTCTGGCACCATGTCCAAAATCAGTCACTCGCACATCCATACCATTTGACACGGCGGCCACTCCATGACCATGAATGTAACACTGGCTACACAGCAGACATTCTCTATGAGGACAGGGTGATTACATTAAAATGTGCTTGTCCAAGTATGTGTGCATAATAGCTTTAACAATGACTGATCCAAGCATTTTTTTAAAAATCTAAACAGGTCAGACTCACCAAGAGATATGAACTTATGAACTTATTGCTCCTTTATTATGTAACAAACCATCTTAGATTTGTTATTTAGCTGGTGGACAGGTAAATATTTGCTTCTAAGCTTCAGTGTGCAGCTCCTGTCCTTACCACGCAGGCTGTAACTAACAACTGTTTTAGTAATCCACTAGACAAACTATTATTTTTTCCATTAACAGACTAGTTGGGGCCAGGCAGCGGTAGCTGCAAGGCACCTATAGTGTTTCTATTGATTCCTATTATTATTATTATTACGCATTATTCTTCCGCCTCTGGGAGTCTATGGCAACCCCTAGAACCGTCTGGTAAAAAGTTGTGAAATTTGGCATGCACATTCCAGCCAGTCTCCTCATTACCCACAGCAATTTATAGGCCCCCACCCCCAACCCTCTAGCGCCACCAGCAGCTCAAATTTGCAGGAATTTTCAGGTACATTTCTGCGTGTAACTTTTGAACCGTATGTCCAATTTTCAAAAACTTGGTATCCCTGGACTCCTTGGGCCAAGCCGAATCCAACGCACCCTATGACGTCATTTTCCGTCAGGGTAGATTTTCCGCCATTTTGAATTTTATGAAAAACACTCAAAATGCTTCTCCTCCCTCAATTTTTGACCAATTTTGCTCAAATTTGGTCCATAGCATCTTTGGACTGAGCCTCATCAGGGACGTACCCGGTTTTTTGATATCTCTTATAGTTTTGACGTGACAGCCAATCAAACGTGTCCAAAAAGTCGCCAAACAGGAAGTGAGCTCATATCTCGGGAACCGTTTATAGGATTATTTTCAAACTTTTCACAGATGTTCGTGTCCTTCCCAAGATTCCCACAAAAAATGACAGGTCCCCACCTCAAACCCTCTAGCGCCACCAACAGGTCAAAATTTGAGGGACATTTCTGCTTGTAACTTTTGAACCGTAAGTCCGATTTTGAAAAATTTGGTATCCCTGGGATCCTTGGGCGAAGACTGATCCAACGCATCCTATGACGTCATGTCTGCCGGAATAGAATGTCCGCCATCTTGGATTTTTGTGAAAATCAATAAAATTCTTCTATTTCTACAACTTAACTTGTAATTTCCACAACAAATGGTGTGCACCCAGATTCTAGACAGTCTCATGATGCCCTTCAGCAAATTTTACGTCCCCACCCCCAACCCTCTAGCGCCACCAGCAGGGCAAAGTTGCAGGTACATTTCGGCTTGTAAGTATTGAACCGTACGTCCGATTTTCTAAAACTTGGCCTCCCTGGACTCCTTGGGGCAAGACGAATCCAACGCATTCTGTGACGTCATTTTCGGCGGGTAAGATTTTCCGCCATTTTGAATTTATGAAAAACATTCAAAATGCTTCTCCTCCCTCAATTTTGGAGCAATTTTGCTCAAATTTGGTACATAGTATCTTTGGACTGAGCCTCATCAGAGACGTACCCGTTTTTTGATATCTCTTATCGTTTTGTCATGACAGCCAATCAAACGTGTCCGAAAAGTCGCCAAATAGGAAGTGAGCTCATATCTCGGGAACCGTTTATAGGATTATTTTCAAACTTTTCACAGATGTTCGTGTCCTTGCCAGGATTCCCTACAAACAATTACAGGTCCCCACCTCAAACCCTCTAGCGCCACCAACAGGTCAAAATTTGAGGGACATTTCTGCTTGTAACTTTTGAACCGTAAGTCCGATTTTCAAAAATTTGGTATCCCTACAATCCTTGGGTCTAGTCAAATCAAATGCACCCCACGACGTCATGTTCGCCGGAATAGAATGTCCGCCATTTTGGATTTTGTGGAAATCAATAAAATGCTTCTCCTCACTCAATTTTGGACCAATTTTGCTCTAATTTGGTACATAGCATCTTTGGACTGAGCCTCATCAGAGATATGCCTGGATGTTTTGATATCTCTTATCGTTTTGTCGTGACAGCCAATCAAACGCGTCCTAAAAGTCGCCAAACAGGAAGTGAGCTCATATGTCAGGATCCCTTCATAGGATTATTTTCAAACTTTTCACACGTATTCTAGTCTATCCCAGGATTCCACACAAATAAATGACAGGGCCTCAGCTCAAATCCTGTAGCGCCACCAACGGGTCAAAATTTGAGGGACATTTCTGCTTGTAACTTTTAAACCGTAAGTCCGATTTTCAGAAACTTGGTATCCCTGGAATCCTCGGGCGAAGACCGATCCAACGCATCTCATCGAATTAGGTCGGGTCGCTGCTTGGCCCCACATTGCTGCTTGCAGCTATATTTAACAATTATTTCTACATTGAAACATTTTAAATACATCAAGTTTATTGTTGCTGAAAATCAGAAATTGTTTATTCTTTTTGGGATTTTGATTTAATGATGCTGCTGTCTTTTTTTATTTTATTTTTTTAACCTTGCTATACTTGAGGTGAAGTTCATTTTGAAGGGTTTACTGAATTGCGATATCAGAGCCCTAAAGTACTCTTTCATAGTTTTGTTTATCTAAATATTCAATAGTGAAGCATAGATTCTGAGGTCTAGTTTTGGATGTTGGATGTTCTTTCAGAGTGGGAAAACTGGACACAACGTGGGCTGATGCTTTGATGAAGTGAAATGAAAAAAGTTCCACTTACTTTGTTGAGTCTGGCTGGGCTTTTTGGTTGAAACAACCTGAAGCATAACAGGAATCACTGCTAATCAATCTACTAGCGCAACTAACATTTTGTGGTATTTAAGGTCTGACTCGAGGCCTAGCAACAGAGAACTATGCCCACCATCTTTTCTCCCGCTGATGGAATTCTAACAGGCAAATTAGTGCAGCTGCTGGTACACAGGCTCTGAACCTTGTGGCCAACTGTGTGTGGACAACTGTGGCACCACCAGTGTCCCTGTTATCTGCCCTGGCCATAGACAGGCCGGGGCAGATAGCAGGGACTACTATCTGTAATGGTGCCCTGTTGTGCTGATTCACTGGAACATCTGTGGTCAAAAATAATCATTCCCAAACAGACAGGGAAGTTAAGCCAAACATCCATTATAGCAACAGCAAGCTCATATTATGCTCCTAAATACACAATTATTACAGTCTATTTTTTCTGCTCCTTTTCATTCACACTGATGTATGAAACATAATTATTTTATATTCATCTTAAATGAATGAAACAAATAAAAATAAAAAATAACTAATGAATTACTTTTCATGAATTCAAAAAAAAAAAAGATGAGGCACGTAAAACTGCTTAAAATACTTCTGCTTGTTCTGCTTGTACTGCTATGCCTCCTACTAATACTACTACTACAACTAAAACAAATGCTATGCTACTGTTATTTTTCTGTTAGTAAGAAATTAATGGTTTTCCAATTTGTCTGAAATGCAAAATCATAACAATTTTAACTTTCCTTCAAATGTGCTGAAAAAAGTGTTTAGTCAAATATATAATAAAAATACTTGATTAAAAATGGTGGCGATAATTTCTGATGGCCCTAAAAAGGGTGGGGTCAAGGGGTCAAGCAGAGAAAACCCCACTGACCAGAAGCACAGGCTTGTCCATGTCACCGTGGAGATGTTGAGAAAAGAGCCATTTTAAATGAGTCATGCAGCCGCCCTGAAAATCCGCCCGCAGGCTACAGGCTGACACACAAGTCTATTAACAACAATCACGTCTCACGAGGAGTGGGTCGAGAGGCCAGCTGTCGGCAAAATACACCATTAATATTTAAATCGCAGCAAATACAGGCTTATTGATCATTTATGTGAAACAAGAACTGACTTGGAGATGTCAATAAATAAATTAGATTTTGGACTGTTAAAGCCACAATATGTAACTTTCTTGCCAAGAAATAGACTAAAATAAAAGCATGTTTTTTCCACTGAGTGGGCTTGCATCTCCACAAGCCTGATTCTTGTTTGGTCACAGTACAGCATAAAATAACGCATACATAAGTATGGTTTTAACGTTATATTTCCATGGAATCATACAGGTGATGTATCACTCCCATAAAGTGACATGTACCTTTACCTAGAATAATGTTAATGCTACAGTTAACAGTATGTAACATAAAAACAACTACATAATCCAATGTGTTGGCTCATTTTGAAAGAACATCAGAGAGAGAAAAAAAATGAATTAGAATAGCTTTACTTTTGTATTGTCATAACTCCTACTCCTCATGATGATGCATCATCCTTTGTTGAACAAATCAGGCTGTACCAAACTGAAGATATTCATCTTTCCCATAATTACAATAATCCGGTGTGTTTATTTATGCTTAGTTTGAGACACATGTCCTACATTCACAAACGCCTCTGGCACTGAGCCACATGCTCCAAACTAATAAATCCTTAAGTAACTAAATAAGCAGAGTTTGATGCTGGCTAAATTTAATTTCACTTGATTGCATTAGATAGACCATGCCGTCTGTCTGTCCTCCATTTGGCCGCCTCATCCAGCAGTGAGTCAGCCCTTCTCTCATCCCTACGCGGGGGGCAGCTGCTCTGTCTGTGCCCATCTCTGACTCTCCAGACCTGGAGCCCCTCCAAGAGAAGTGCGTTAGAGCTTTAGAGGAGCTCATATCGGTCGCCCTGGGATGCCATTTAGTCAGGATGACATCAATACCTCAAGGTCCTTCACCAAAGCTTATTGACCAATACTTGCCCACTGTAGCCACAAAGCCATGGACAATTATACCACTGTCAGATGTACCTCAGGGGAGTGAGAAAATAGTTAAGAGCTGGGGTTGAGATTTTCAAGGTTGCATATTTGTAGTTTATTAAATGCTCTTGGCCGGCCTTTGGGAGCTGGCAGAGTGTCCCCCTCCCATTGTTCTACAAAGGGGAGTGTAATCTGTCTTGTTGCTCTACTCAACAGAAAGGAGCTGGCGGAGGAGCAGGGCCCCCACTGCCTTTGCCCTCACTCCACAATAGCTGATCACTTTTGGGGGGGACATTAATCACATGTGATTACATACCAGGCTGAATCTACAAGAAATACTTCACATATATTTCTCCAAGACTCTATTGGAAATTGCACGTTAAGTTGCCACAAATGCTGCTGTGTGAAACTAAAAGACATAAGCCCAAATATGAGCTCTAAATGCCGGTCGGGCCCCTTGAGGCAAATGAGGCATTTCTCAGCCTATAACAGAACAATGGGCATCTCCGAATGGGGGTCAGACACAGCCAGACAACAGGTTTTTCTATTTTAAAAAATCATTTAAAACAGCACACTAGATATTTCCGCCAGTGAATTATTATATGTAGTATTATATGTAGTATTTTCAGAGTTGGAGCGTGGCTTTGCAGGTTTACAAAGAATTTAAAGGAAACGTTGAGGCGCCACCGCCCCTCCAGCCCATCTGTCATCCCCGTTATACCAGCTTTATACGCGGAATAAACACAAAACACTCACATTCATATGATTACATTAGTATATGTATGTGGAACCTTATTAATCTAGCAAAACTAACATCGATCATATACGAGACACGATTGCTATTTGACGCATACATTGTTATTAAGGGTAATTAGCAACACAAAGTGACGTTAGCATGTTAGCTTGGCGTGTCTTACCCTGAGCACAGCGAAGAAGAAGCTGCGAAAACCCTCCAGCTACGCCCAGTGTGTTACCGCTTCACCCCGGGCTGGGATCCGGACAGAAGCCGCTTCACCCCGGCTGGGATCCGGACACAAGGAGGCGAAAGTGGAGATGGAAACTCGGAGAACCCGGGAGGAAACAGGCGGGAGAGCCGAGCCGAGGAGAGGCGAGGCGAGCCGAGCCGTCACACACCAAACCTGTCCGTCCTGAGAGTGATGCAGCAGCTCCTGGAGGAGAAAGGAGGAGAATCACGGGCTGTGGACCGGCGAGAGGAGGAGAGGAGAGGAGGAGAGGAGGAGGAGAGGAGGAGGAGGAGAGGGCTGCTGCCGCCTTCAGGAGCAGCGGAAATGTACCAGCATCTTGTGTCCTTAAAGGAGAATTCACGTTTTTTACAATCTGAGCCTTATTTCGGTAATAAAACAAGTTGTTTTACTCACCCATAGCACTTTGGTGTCTTATGGAGCACTTCCAGAGATGTTTTAGATTAGCGATTAGCGTTCTCGGGGAATATATGCCCCGTGCGGTCTCCAAATAACACAAACTTTAGCACTTTTCAAATCATAGAAGCTCGATGTCTTAGTCTACACTTTAGTTTGAGTCAAAAGTGGCCTGTAATCTGAGATTTATCCATAATTTACAGCTTTGCGTTTCATGTTTGGGTCCCGAGAGCTGAGAGCGAAATAAACTGTGACTCCGCACATGCGCACTGGTGTCCACATCTACTCGAAACTATGGATAAATCTCGGATTACAGGCCACTTTTGACTCAAACTAAAGTGTAGACTAAGACAGCGACCTTCTATGATTTGAAAAGCGCTAAAGTTTGTGTTATTTGGAGCCCGCAAACATGTGCCCCGAGAACTCACGTTACGGAGATCACTAAACTAAAACATCTCTGGAAGTGCTCCATATGACACCAAAGTGCTATGGGTGAGTAAAACAACTTGTTTTATTACCGAAATAAGGCTCAGATTGTAAAAAAACGTTAATTCTCCTTTAACCAGTTTATCTTTTAATTGTTTTGAGACTCTAGTTTGTGGCTGCACTATGATTTTAAAAAAAAAATCAAAAAAAAAATAAAAATAATACATAATATATAAAAAAAAATTAAAAGGGAGGCAACTGTAGAAGCTCGTCAGAGATGTTGGTCATCAAAAAAAAAAAAGTTTTTGTTAGGTTGTAAACTTCACGTGGATTTAACACCAAAATGTCCCCGACGTCCATCACAGAGGACATGTTAGAACATTATGAATAATAATAAAATGAACAAAATGGAAATGCTAAGGTGTTCATTTACCTCCAAATAGAAAATTAAAATAATAATAATTTAGGTAGACTTTTTTTCTTCAGGTCCTAGGAGGATAATAACTTCATTAAACTATATGAAAAAAGAGCGCTCGAGACAGAGTAGCGTGTGTTTCTCATCATGGAGGACAGTAATTCATTTCCTTCCTGATTGTTTTTATTATTACTTATTTTATTCCATTCTTGCTGCATGCACTTTTCTTTCTTGTCCAAACTGTCCCTGCCTGGAGCTATTGTGGCAAGTAATTTCTCCTGTGTGAGATCAATAAAGTCTTATCTTATCTTGTCCAAAAAGGAGCTGGACAAGTAGAACTTTGCTCTTCTATAATCAAACATATTAAATTAGCTTAATTCAACTCGTTTTTAGACAGTTCTGTTCTAACTTAAGTTTATGATGATTCTAGTACTCAGTGTTATCACAGGCTACAGACTAAATACAGGTAGAATGGCCAGAGCAACTATAGTTTCAGCAAAAATCTAAAATAAATCTAAATTAGGCTGCAGGTCCACTTGTAGCACAGTCTGCAGAAACATTAACTTTTAACGTTAACGTCTGCTATCATTTGCCTATCAAGCTCACTGGTAGACTAGTTCCCCTTATGATGATTTGCATTAATTCTAAAATATCCAATTTTAACAATAACTGGGGTATGCATATTCAGAACAAATGGGATAGGATTTGTTTTAAGGGATTTAGACAGTTTTACTTGTAATCTGCACTATGCACATCCATTATCCTACATATCCAATATTGTACGCTAATGCACACAACCAACTTTTTACTTTACTAGATTATTAGTAGAACTAGTATAATTTTTCACATAGAAAAATATTGATATTGATAATATATATTTTTAATATATATACAGCTCTGGAAAAAAATAAGACTCACTGCATTTTGTTCTGAAATCAGCATCTCTACATGTATCACAGCCATTCCATTCCAGCGTCTGGTGAATTCCAACACAAACACAAAGCTGAGCTACTTCAGTTCTTGCACCAGGAGTGGAATAAAGTCACCCAAGAACAATGTGAAAGACTTGGACTAAACCAGGTCTGAACCAAGACTAAATCAGGTCTAAACTAGGACTAAACCCGGTCTGGACCAAGACTAAAGCAGGTCTAGACTTGGACTGAACCAGGTTAAAAATGGGACTAAACCAGGACTAAACAAGGATTAAACCTGGTCTGAACCAGGACTAAACCAGGTTTGAACCAAGACTAAACCAGGTCTGAACCAAGACTAAACCAGGTCTAAACTAGGACTAAACCAGGTCTGAATCAGGAGTAAATCAGGGATGAACCAGGACTAAACCAGGTTAAAAATGGGACTAAACCAGGACTAAACCAGGTCTAAACCAGGTCTGAACCAGGTCTAAACTAGGACCCAAGAACAATGTGAAAGACGCATGAAAGCTGTGATTAAAAATAAGGGTTATTGCACCAAATATTGATTTGTGAACTCTTCTTAAGTGTAAACATTAGTATTATGTTGTTTTAAAATGAATTTGATCTTGTTTCTTTGCATTGTTTGAGCTCTGAAAACATGGATCTTTTTTGTTATTTTGACCATTTGTCATTTTCTGCAAATAAATGCTCTAAACGATAATATTTTTATTTGGAATTTGGGGGAAATGTTGTCAGTAGTTTATAGACTCAAACAAAAATGTTCCTTTTGCCCAAACACAAACCTATAAGTAGTAAAATCTGATCATTTTGCAGTGGTCTCTTATTGTTTTCTAGAGCTGTATCTTTCCAAAATCTACAGATCTGATTGTCTCAGAAATCACTAAGGCTCCTTAAACGCGCCATTGAGCACTACAACGCGCCACGCTGGAATTGAAAGAACTCAATAGCGAATGGCAGGAGAGCTCTGGTTTGTGTGAGTGCGGCCAATCAGCTTCCAGGCCCGGGGATTATTCAAATTAGGGATGATGTCACCTCTTGCAAGTCACCCTACACTGTTGCTTGGTCCCTCTCAGTCGTCCCCCGCCCTCCCTCGAGGCCCCTACACCCCCTTTCACTCCTCTTCAAACTTTTTTTCTTCCTTTCTCCATGCCCCACTGCACATGAACACACACACTCACACACACACTCGCTCCATGCATCAAGTTGCCATTATTTTTCACTGCTGCTGTTGCATCCTCAATAATTCATAGTCTGTTAACGCATCACAGACCTGTTGCACTTACATGGAAATAGATCTTTAATGGCATTAATGGTAGTGAAGGTGATTTTCAACATAATTTGAACTCAAAGCATTCCAGTGGCTTTCAAATGTATTTTCTTTGTCTTAAAGTCACTTTTTTGTATGCAGGAGTGGAGGCAGCTTGACACATGCACCTGCTGCGGAGTTCAATCTGAGGCAGCGGGAGTGAAAAGAGCAAAATTGAAGCAGAAAGGAGGGGCCCGGAGTGAGGTAATCCCTAAAATGGCTCCCCCCTTACAACAGTTGTGTCAGTGTTTTACATAGAGTGCCATTGTTTCATTATTATCAGAGTGGATTTCAAACATGTACAGGCTTGGATCCACTTCATTATTATCTGCAATACTTATTTTTGTATATATATATATTTCCTAATTAATATATTTGACCATATATGTTAGAGTAGCTTGTAGAACAAAAGAGCAAAGTACAATAGGAGCCTTGATTCTAGTTCGCTTTCAGTGTTTATAATTAACTTACAAATGTAAGTGTGTATTGTGCAACTCTGTAAGATAATGATGTCATTTCTCTTCTCAACAAAGTCTGAGTAAGTCTTAAGTATTAAGTCTGAGATACTGCTCAAAATGGCACCCGCTGCACTAACTCAAATGTGTGTTTTCTCTCAGCTGAATCAGACATAGAGGGGCATTGTTCCGGGGGTTTTGTTTGAGTGTGTACTGTTCAGTCTGGGTGGGCACGCCGCCGGTCTGTCTGTAGTTCTGTCTGTCTACAGCGCTGTTCATCTCCCAGCGGCCGCCTGCCCTGTCTCCATGAGCCGGGCTTTTGTGCACGGCTGTGTTTCTGGATGGCCTTCTATTGTGGAGCGCTCTTCTCTTTCCAAGCACCACAGAGAGGTCTGATTTGGTCCTGTAGTGCTGCTTTGAACCCAGGTTGTTGTACCTTGTGGAATGCCAGTTCTTGGAGTATTTCAAGTGGTCTGCTATTACCACGTCCGTTGGTTTGTGCAGTATAAACATAACTGAAGGTCAAGTCAACATGCGCATGCTTAATTAGGATGTTTACACTGTTAATCCAGCCTGTACGGAGGCATTAATATGATTATATTGGAAGCTTGCAGGTGGAAGGCCCAAGATTAGAGCAGGGAGAAGTGGGAGGAGACTCTGTGGCGCTGATGCCTGCTGGACATGTTGGCACGGTCCAGCACTTCCAACAAAGAGAGGAAGGTGTTTTTTTTTTTCATGCAGGGCTGGAGACAGGAAAAGGCAGCGGCGTGTACCCCGTTGGGCTGTTCCGTGTTGGTTATTTCAGTGTTTTTTCCTCTCCGACTCTCAGCTGGAGCAGCACCTGTCAAAATCACTATTCTAGGACACGTTGGAGATAATGGCCTAATTTGGTGAAAACAGTGATAATGTTCCAATAAAAAATCCAGCTTGAAAAGCTCAATTTCATCATCAAATTCAGCACGGTTTAAAGTGACAGTTTAAGTATCATATTTAATACAGATAGGAGAGCTAAAATTAATATTATTAAAAGGCAGAATTTTGAATCTGAAACCCACCAATAGGCTGGTGTTGATAGACAAAAACGTGCTGATGTGTCATGCTAAATTTGCAGTTTTGATGTCTCCCTGTCAGAGACCCAAGATTTTACCTAACATAATGACAATAAAGACGATTCTATTCCTAGTCCTTGTGACATCATTAGGGGATAATACAGGAAGCGCTCCTTGGAGTAAGTTAATGCACCTTTAACATAATTACATCATTCAAAATATGTTTAATTTAATTCATAAATGTTAATGTTGGCAGTGGATAAATATAAGCGCACACAAACAGTACACTTTAACTGGCAAGTAAAGTAGAAACAAATATTGTTCTCCTGTTCAATAAAAAAATAAAAAATTAGCGACATATAGTCCAGACACTTTAATATAAGTAATATAATTAAATATAAGTATTCAATTATATATTTTGAAATAATAAGGACATGTTTTATGCTGTGCCAGCCTCACCTAAGAGCAGCTGGCACAGACACAGACACACCCTGTGCTCCAGACTCCAGCCGCCATCTTTGAAAAGGGACCCTTATACAACACAAGAGACGTCACCTTCATCAGCACCCGCATCACCTGACGCAGTACGAGCATCGTCGTGTTTCAAGTGCACGTACAGGGGTTAGCTCTAGTCTCCAAACACCCTCTGCAGGGAACAGCATGCCAGCACAGCATATCATTAACATGCTGCTCCGCTCACAGACAGGCAACATGTGAGCGAGGACGAGGAACCTGCGGACAGAGAAATGGACCTAAAGCACCCATAGAATTCATTCATTTACTTGTAACTCTATGACATGTGCCGTAATACTGCTGCTCACATTAGTAGTCATTAAACAAGCTGAGTGAGAATGTTATAAACTGATACTGAAATAATCACTTTAATTTTATGCACAGAATGTTATCTGGAAATAGCAAGCGTTCCTATTGGTTGGTCACTGTCCACACAGAATCAGTGGCTGCTGATAATGCACATGTTTTTATGTTTGCACGCAAATAGTTAAACTAATCAATCAACTTAAGTGTATAAATAGCACTGGTCTACAAATCTTTGGACTCGATCTGTTTCCGAGATAAAAGTGGCTAAATCTCATTTATATTGATAAGATGAACTGAAAATCAATTGATAACTGTGCTGGTTAGCTAATGTATTCAAGATATTTAATGATATTGTTTTACATCAAAATCGCATCTGTTTATACAATAGATTTAGGCATTTTTGCTTAAAAATAATATTTATATTTGAAAATATTTCACTTGCACTTCTTTATCTGTCGAGAAAAAAACAAGAAATATCTTAAGACATCAGGTGCACACAGTTTCGAGGCGTCTCTCTTATGTGAAATCAGAAAATATTTGATGTTAAAACTGTAGACATATTAAAGTGAATGTATGTGAATGTGCAGAGAGACTTTCAGATAGAACTGTTGCTTGTAGACACACTGCACCTTCTGATAAACGACCGTTTAAGCCTTATTTTGGATAAATTTCCTATTTTGACCCAATACTATATCTTCAAACTGTAGCCAATCAGCACTTCTGACTTACTTTTTATTAGTGACATAAACCAAGAAACATTTCACTACGTTTGTTCCGGAAGCATTTCACTTGTAGAGCAGTGTGGTTAAACATGAAAGGCTGTTATTGTCGTTTTGGGCGGGGAGTCTAGTAAACTTGTGATAGTGTTTTGTCACATAAAAGTATGTGACAAACAAGTTTGTCTAAAAAGCTAACAATGATTGAATTTAGTTGAATTCAGTTTTCACAAAATATATAATTAGGAATCAACTGAAGTTCCCCTGGTCCTCACTGTACAAGTCATTGTGATTTTGTACTGAATGAAATGATATTGTGGGAACATCAACTTTCTCAATGATCTTTCAAAAAATAAAAGTGTGCTGCAGGGCGCTTGCTCCTGTCAGTTCCTTCCTGAGTGCTTCTAGCCTCTCTAGCGTTCTTTGGTAAATAATGTATGTTTATGCTAACAGTATTGGACAACCATAGCACTCTACAGCATTAAGAGAGTGGACAGCCCTAATGTATCTTCCTTATACTGTATGCTCTTTCATTTTGGTGCATTTACAGCTTCAGTTATGGTCGTCATCCTCCTGGAAAGAACCTTGGACAGGGAGTGAGGGCAGTAAAAATGAGGTAAGATGTGAAGGTCAAATTCTGAACCAACCAGCTT
Organism: Paratrypauchen microcephalus; assembly: GCA_036785185.1. NCBI lineage: Eukaryota > Metazoa > Chordata > Actinopteri > Gobiiformes > Gobiidae > Paratrypauchen > Paratrypauchen microcephalus. Next base: position 510,701 of record JAVJIX010000181.1, on the reverse strand, counting down.
TTTTTTTTTTTTTTTTCTTCCCGCCATGCCCTTCTCTGCGCTGTAGCGTCTCACTCCTCTTTTTTCATGCAGCGCAGCTTCAGGGCTTTCTGTCCTGACTCACTGTTATTGATCTGTTATTGTGAATGTTGGTTTGTCTGGTGGCTTTGGACAGAGCACTCCCCCTAGTGTAGTGAAGTTAAGGGCAAATTGTTTGGTTTCAGTTTCCTGGAAAGTCTAAGAGTTCTGTATATGAAGAAGTGTGTTACTCTGGACCCATGCAAGATGACACCACGACATTCTTTAAGCCAATAATAAAAAGATGGAGAGCAGCTTTAATGAATATTGCTAAAATGCATTTTGTTGTTGTTGTAGTACAGTATGTTCTTGGGTCTAGTCTAGTCAATAATATAGATGATCAGGATACTGTTATCTAAAAATATTTCAATCAGACAGTTTGGCATCATCAGTTTCTAGAACCTGAATTTATTAACATATAAAGGTTACAGAAGCCCATTTTGGCATCACAAACATGACAATAAAGTGACAATAATATTTTTCTACACTTAACTTATAAAAAAGTAAACATAAAAAACATGCAAAAATCAAGTAAGAAATAATGCCATTCATTTAAAACTAATTTAAAAATCAGACATTAAAATAATAAATCTATCTAGTAAATCTATATTGCACTGGAATTAACAAGTATTTTTCATTTCAAGAAAATGATCCCATTTCAAGACAAAGCATGACAAAGGAGAATATACAGTACATACAGTATCTAACAGTATTATCCAGAACATTATACTGTATTTATACAATTCTTTAAGCCATGTACATCCCAATCCTCTCAATAACAAAATCATTTATATTATAGGTTCCTTTTGCAAAGAAAAAATCTGCTAGTTCAGAGTAATTTCTGACTGTGCAATCAAATTTAAACTCCAAAACATTGAATTACAGAAGGTAAACACCATAAAATGTCTTCCAATGCATTAGAGCGCAGTCAGCCAGCTCCACTATCATAAATATTGATGCTTTCTGATTGGCAAAATCCACTATGTACAATGTAGTTTTTCAAAAGCTTCTATATTCCCTTTTCAGTCTTTATCTTCTTAAGCCACATATAAAAAAAAATATGTTAACAAGACACAAGCAGCTCTACATATTTAACACCAACTGTGCGTTGAGCAACATTCTTTTGCACTAAAAAGATCAATGCATGTGCCTTTTGTCAAAAGAGAGTGCATTATTTATACAGTACAATGCCGATGATTGAGCTCGTGCACTCCGAGCTCATATAAATGCAAAATTCAGACATGGCCAATAGAGGACAACCTGTTTCAAGGTCGAACAGTTTTGCTCTCAAGGCATTATTCAAGTCCCGCCTGGGGACTGAGGAACATGAGAGGGAGTGTGGCTGTCAATGAAGTGGAAGGATTTGAGGGAAAAAAATTCTGCAGCCATTACTGATGTCAAGTAGCTGCTAAAGTACCGAGTTTCCTGTGCCTGTGTTAATGCAAATGAGACCCTGTACTCCTCAAATGTAAAAGCAATAAAATATGCCTCAAACATAATTGAGTTTGTAAGTTTAATATTATTTAAACAGCTAGTCTACTGGGACTATACATGGGGTTCAGGCAAATCATTCCTCCCGGTTTTGAAGACCTTTCCCCATTCAATGTATACAACTCTGAAAAAAATAAGAGACCACTGCGTTTTTTTCTGAAATCAGCATCTCTACATGTATCACAGCCATTCCATTCCAGCGTCTGTTGAATTCCAACACAAACACAAAGCTGAGCTACTTCAGTTCTTGCACCAGGAGTGGAATAAAGTCACCCAAGAACAATGTGACAGACTTGTGGAGAACATGCCAAGACGCATGATTAAAAATAAGGGTTATTGCACCAAATATTGATTTGTGAACTCTTCTTAAGTGTAAACATTAGTATTATGTTGTTTTAAAATGAATTTGATCTTGTTTCTTTGCATTGTTTGAGCTCTGAAAACATGGATCTTTTTTGTTATTTTGACCATTTGTCATTTTCTGCAAATAAATGCTCTAAACGATAATATTTTTATTTGGAATTTGGGGAAAATGTTGTCAGTAGTTTATAGACTCGAACAAAAATGTTCCTTTTGCCCAAACACAAACCTATAAGTAGTAAAATCAGAAAAACTGATCATTTTGCAGTGGTCTCTTATTGTTTCCAGAGCTGTATAACCCATGAATATATACGGCTATAAACAGATTTATAATTTAAAATCTGATCTGGGATGCGAATAATTCTTCTTAGCCATCTTTATAAAATAAAAAAAGTCTACTCAGATTTAAAAAATGTCCATACCTAACTGCAAAGATGAAGGACCAGGCAACTATGCATATAAGATTCAGAGCTATTCCAGTGAACCATGAAGAATTTTGAGATAATATAAAGGAATGCTTTGGGTTCTATTATATTATCTGGTCAGTCTATGAGAGGGTTTTTATGAGTAATATCAGTAGAACAGCAGTTTCTTATTATATTATTAACTCTATTAAATAAGTCTATTAAATTACCACACTTCTAATTTCTATTTGATGCTCATCCTTACATTTGACTTGGCCATGTATTGATTCCATTAGCAGCTAGTAACACTGAAAACAGGCGTACCTGTTATTGTTTTATTGTGGCCGTGGGGTATGTAGTGGAGGTAGCCTGTCTTTCTTTGTTCGTCACCACTCACAGCAGCAGAGGAAAGAGCAGGATGTCCCCTCTGGTCCTCTGAACTTTCCGGAGCTGGGTGTGTCCGTACACTCTGCGATAAAAGCATGGAGGTCTGTGATGTGCACCTGCTCCTGCGTTTGGGCCTGGAAAGGAGACAATAATCAGTTTATGTCATTGTCAGGATTATATTTCAATGATGCACAAAGAACTCTGCAGCTGAAGTGACTAGATCCTATGTGGATTATATACTTTCTTTATTATTGAATATGTAAGGATGGGGTATAATGTGAACACTTTGACCTCAGGCTGCTCATGGTTTGGGGAGAGAAAACTAGTCCACGCTACATTACCTTTACATGAGTAGATTTTGTACTTGTATATTCAACATAATTATGTCCTCCCTATTCTTTAAAGGTCCCATGGCATGAAATTTTCACTTTCTGAGGTTTTTGAACGTTAATGTGAGCTCCCCTACCCTGTTTAGCCCCCCCCCCATGGTTAAAAGTTGCGAAATGTCTAAACTGAGCATTTGCGATCCTTTTCTGCGTTAGAAAAAATCAGAGCTCAAACGGGCGATTTTGAACAAGGAAACTTATTGACGTCAGATCGAAAAAAGAAATGCAAATGCAGTTCCACCCCCGTCTGTCTGTACTCAGCGTCTCTGTAAATCACGCCCAGAGAGTTTGGACCGCGAATGCGCTAGGCAATGCGAAATACATTTTTTTATTTGCCTGGAGGAACTTGCGAGTGTTTCTAGGCTCGGAAGTCCTTTATCTGAGCCTGTGGATATCTGAAACAGCAGTGGTTTAATTTTATTTTCTGTGGAAATGTGTTTATTTTTCAATGGAACGCTTCTCATCTCTCCCCCCGTGCAAAAACACAAAGAAATGGATCAGAGCGGAGAGCTGACAGCGGAGAGTTTGGCCACGCCCCCACCCTCTACTATAGGCCATCTCTGTCCTCCTCATTTGCATTCAAGCAACAACGCCCATAATGGAGTGTTCAGAGTGACATTTATGACTCTTTCTCATCTTATCTCTGTTTCTCATGCACTGAGTGTTGATTTTGAAGAAGGATTCATTTACAGTATTAGGGAACCATTAAGGAGCCATATAAAAGCATCAACAAGTACCATGTCATGGGACCTTTAAATATTAAAACATGGTGTATGTTGGAACTAGAATGTTACGCAGAACACAAGCAGGATTTTCACCAAAATACCAAACACCAAATTTTACACTTGTAGTATTGTTTTGGATCACTACCTTTTGCATTTACCTGAGTAATATTATTTAAAGTAACAATAATTTTACTGTTGTTAAAGTAGAGGTGAGAAGATTGTTGAAATATCTATTGTGAATGTTGTTTTGAAGATATGTTTATTTTAATCTCAAATGTGCTGTATATATATTTTTTTTTTAAATACTGCCAAATGTAATATTTCTGGACTTTCATGGGTATTGTAATTTCACATTTGTCTGATATTTCTCTCAAATAATACATTTAAAGACATGTTTTAACATATTTCTTTTTGATTTAAATAATATTAGAATCAAGATATGCCCAAAAAATATTAATTTTGATTAATATTTCACCCCAAGTACAAGAACCTCTTACCATGATGGTGTCGTAGGCTCCAGTGATGAGTGCGATGAAGAGGGACAGCACCATGTAGATGAAGAGGGAGATGAAGGTGTACAGGTAGACCTGGCTGAAGATCCACACCAGAGGACTGCTGTGCTCCATCTCCGCAAACGTCACAAACATGTCATCTCCGTTTATCAAAGAGAACAGGCATTCGGACACCATGGACAGGGACCGGAACTGCGGACAAACGGGCAGACGGCTCAACACTCCAGAAAGTGGACAGTACTACTGTGTCCTCCATTCATCATTTTAGTAGTTTTGGAGACTTTGTACGGTAACTCACAAGACCCACTGAACGGATCCTTGGCACATTTTCCATTTTGCTTTTAATTACAATTGGATTCCATTATACAGTGGTACCTCACCTTACGAAAGACCCAACAAACGAAAATTCCAAGTTACGAAACGCCTTCACGTTAAATTTTGGTCTCTAGATACGAAAGAAAATTCAAGTTACGAAACGCGAAATCTCAAAAATTCAAATAATGCGCGCTCAGCCACACACATTATACGCTTTTCTCAGACTGGATTTAAACTTTTCTCACATTTCTCTCTCGTTTAAACACTCAAACTTTCATAGATTTTCAACAAAATGTATTAATAGTGAAGTGTGGGGGGAAGGGGGAGGGGGGAGAAAACTGCGCTCTGACACGTGTGATAGCGCAGCATGACCCGGCACGGGGCTGCCAGCAGGTCTAGACCTGGACTAAACCAGGACTGGACCAGGACTAAACCTGGACTAAACCTGGACTAAACCAGGACTAGACCAGGTGGATTAAAGCTCCGCGCGCGGGTCTATTTCCTGGTTTCGTTTCGAGTCACGGCTGAGGCGAGCAGCGAGGGGGAACGCACGCAGTCTGAGCGCATGAACGAACGCATGCAAGAGCCGCGGTGGTCTAGACTTGGTCTAGACCTGGTCTAGAGGAGGTCTAGAGGAGGCACGGTTTGAGCACGGGTCTCGTTCATGCGCTCAGACTGCGTGCGGTCCCCCTCGCCGCTTGCCTCAGCCGTGACTCGAAACGAAACCAGGAAATAGACCCGCACACGGCGCTTTAATCCACCTGGTCTAGTCCTGGTCTAGTCCTGGTTTAGTCCAGGTTTAGACCTTGGTCTAGACCTGGTATAGTCCACTATACTACTCAAGTCCTACTCAACTTAGGAAAAATTCACATTACGAAACCACTTCTGGAACGAATTAATTTCGTAAGGTGAGGTACCACTGTATGTTAAAATCTTATAAGTTCTAGGGGTGGTCCAATTCGGATTTTTTGGCAGAAAACTTGCAGCATTTGACTTGCTTTTGTGGCTTCTGGGGATCAAGTATTTATCTATCTATCCATCTATCTGATAAGAAGCAACAACCTCTCAGTTTCACTACAGTTCACACACACACACACACACACACACACAAAATAGGAACGACACATGGGCACACACAGAAACTAGGGCATTGCAGAAAATACACTGCTGCTGTAAACCAGGGATTTTTCCATAGTGTGATATGTCATACTCTGTTCCTCATCATTTTAATCGGCAAAACAAAGGCCAAGATTAATCATTTTATTCTAATCTTAATCATATTACCTTAGTGTGATATGGTCCCAGTACAATCCAGCCACAAAAACAGTATCCCAGATAAATGGCAGCAGCACAACAGCAAAAGCGGATAACATTTGGAAAAGCAGCTCTTAGTGTGACAATCAGAATCTGTAGAAAAAGTGTGGGATTAAAACATGATCATACAAAATAAATTACATTAATTATTATAAATTATTTGTATTTTGTACACATCATGTGACTTCAACATACGTTATATTTCTGAAAGAAGCTGAGATAACGTATGACTCCAACCCACACCAGCAGAGTGGATGTTCCCAACAGGATTCCACAGACGTCGTACGATGAAATGTTCTATGAAATTAGAAACAAAAACACATGGAAAAACAGACTACTGCATACTGCCTTTCAACTTTTGTGTAATGTGTATTACCTTTGACTCGATTCCAATTTTAATAAAGCTCCCAATGATTGTGAATAAATCGCTGATAATAAGAAGAATGTACCAGCCATTTATAAACTCCAATCTGTCCGACCAGGTGACATGACGACCGAACCTGTGTTTGAAAAATTGCACATATTCCTGTAAATAAAAAGGATGTGTTAATATTAAAATATGTAATAAGAATGCTGCAAATGTTAGTTAAAGGGCAATAGTCTCAAAAATGCTGTAAGCCTTTTGAAGCAGGCCACACAGGGCACTTCTTTGCATATGTGGAGCACCAAAACAATGAGTCACTGCCAGTCATTTCCTTAGGGACCGGGGGAGGCAGAGTGACACTGGATCCAAAACAAGGGCAGTCATTTTATAAACCTTCCTGAGCAATGAGGATGAAGTCACTTATCAGCAGAAAAACAAGAATTTGGGCTGCAGCAGTGGTTCGCCTATCCAATCCACTTAAGTCTATACATTGTGTCTCTTTAAGTTAAGTCAAGCCTATATTTTTACAGTATCAGTTGCTTTGGCACTTTTATTCATTGAAAGTTGGCTTTTAAACTGAATTATAGTTTACCTATACAAAAAATGAATCTCCGCAAATAAGCAGTTTGTCATTCAAAACTGATCGATCATCTCCCAAAACAAATTTTTACCATTTTTACCAAACTCTCGTTGTGTGTTTTTCTATGCTCTTTCATTGAAGTGACAGAGCAGCTCAGAAGTTTTAGTCCTGCTCTCAGTGACCACAGAGAATCACTGGTTTAGTGCAGTTCAGACTTTAAACATATGAATTTTAGACTGGAAATGCTGTGCTTTTTTGTCTGTATTGTATTATGTAAAATATAAAAATACATTACTGACTGCAAAGTAGATTTTACAGTATTTGATTAAATATATGCATGCAGAAGACAACTGAAAGGTGTTGGAATAACAAATACATACTACATTTGTACTGTAGTATATTAAGTGTTCTTGGAAATCAAACAAGAGCTGTATGTATCTGAAAATGTGTATAAAGTCTCTACACAATGTCTGAGCTCTCTGCTGAGAACCTTCTCCCTGTTGGACACAGGTGTGAAGTCCTTTTAGATTTTCGCTGAAAACTGGACAAATTCAGATTTTCAGTTCTGTTTCAGTTTCTATACTGAAAGTGACAGAGTCCTTTACCATGGGAGAACAGGCTGAACAACAGGTTGAAAAAACAAGATGAATCCACTGATCATGTGTGTTTGTGAACGAGAGCTGTGCCAAGTGTTTTGAGGAAGATCCTGAGAACTGTGGACTAATGAGAAATCTGTTCAGACACAGGTTTGAGCCAAATCAAACTAAACCAAGTTTCAAAAAAAAAATCTGTATTATAAAAACTGTATTATGTTTTTAGAATTGCATCTATGACATAAACATTTCAAATGATACAAAGTGTACAACAAAGATGGTTAGATAGCAAGATAAAGAGAGAAACTGAAACTTGGTGCCACTTGGTGAAACTTGGTTTGACTTCCTGAAATGAATAGAGTGTTTTGATAATTACATGTTGCAGAAGAATTCCCCTCAAAATGGAGCGTCCACACAGGAGCAGAGACAGCAGACAGACTATCGCCACCAGGACGTCAAAGAACTCCCTTGCATAACTCTCAGCTATTGAGAGGATAAAGTTACAAATGTGGTAATATATAGACAACACAGTGTTTGATCATTCCTCTTCTACTTACCATGACCAGAAACATTGGGGTCCTTACACTCTTTAATGGAAGCGTCATTGTGCAGACTAATTTTGACTTTCCCACTGTGAGCGTGGTTGTCCATGACGATCTGAAAGTGAGCAAAATAAAACTCTTTAATAACTGCAAAGTGTAACATCACTGAACTAGGACAATTCTTGAGTTTGGTATAAAAAGCACATCAGTTGGTTGCAGTCATGCTCAAGAATTTGATAATGTGGTAATTTTAGATGAAGGACACGAGCCTATAAATATTTAATGGAGATTCACAGTTTTTGGAAGAAATATCCAAATGCAATAATGATTCACAATTTTACTATTAAAACTTTATATCAATTTATATTATTATATAGATTAATATATTAATCTTATATCTTAAAGGAAAATTAACGTTTTTTACAATCTGAGCCTTCTTTCGGCAATAAAACAAGTAGTTTTACTCACCCATAGCACTTTGGTGTCAATTGGAGCAGTATCGCAGAACTTATGTTGAGCCGTTCTGTTCTACTAATGATCCCGTATCCGTTAGCGTGAGTGCTCGGGGCATTACTTTGCAGTGTCCAAATAACACAAACTTTAGCACTTTTCAAATCACAGAAGATCGCTGTGTCAGGGTAGACTTTTAGTAGATTCCAAAACGGCCTGAAACCCGATATCGCAACAGAAAAGTAAAGTTCAGAGCGGTGTTAGCTTCTTTCGGACTAGCGGTGTTTACAAAACAGCTGAGTTCACGCATGCGCACTGTCCTCTCTGATGACGTCATCAAATGAAACTATAGCTGCATATCGGGTTTCAGGACGTTTTGGAATCCACTAAAAGTCTACCCTGACACAGCGATCTTCTGTGATTTGAAAAGTGCTAAAGTTTGTGTTATTTGGACACCGCAAAGTAATGCCCCGAGCACTCACGCTAACGGATACGGGATCATTAGTAGAACAGAACGACTCAACATAAGTTCTGCGATACTGCTCCAATTGACACCAAACTGCTATGGGTGAGTAAAACTACTTGTTTTATTGCCGAAAGAAGGCTCAGATTGTAAAAAAACGTTAATTTTCCTTTAAGTCCTTTCAACTGACAACAATCACGACTTTTTGTAAAATCCTTTGTTTTTTAATACTGACAAGAGAAGATGTTGAAAGTTATGTAAGTTTTTGTTTCCTGATGTGGATGGACATTAATATTAATGTTTCTCATATGACAGTTAAAAGGCAAATTCCACCATATAATTCATCTCCAGCTCAATTTTTACTCTGAGCATTTTAGAATGTTGTAATGCCCCGTGAATGCAACCTATAGATACAAACACTATTTACATAACTAATATCACAACAGAACAGATTATAACTATACTAAAGCTTCAATAATACAAAGTAGTAATTGATTGGATAAATATTTGTCTACTATACCGTAATAGCAAAAGTGTAGCAATCCGGTATTTCATTGTTCAAAATGGTCTGTATGTTTATAGCCTTTAGCTGGAAGTCAATGGTGACGTTGATCAACCTTGGGACAACAAAATGGTAAACACTTCCAAAATGTCTAATGTTATATGTAATGTAATACTAATCTCGTTGTGAATATAAGAACTTACTTGTAAAATTTCAAAGTAAAATTCTTGTAATCACTGTTTCCAGGAGCAGGATTAAAATTGTGAGGATTCACACCAGTGCAATCTGACAACAACAAGTTTAAGAAAGTCATCTTAAAGTCACATAACTGAAGACAATTTTCCAACTTTCTCATAGTGTTTAATAAAAATAAAAATTAGCCTTAGACATTTATCACATGGTCAAAATAAGTCAGTTCTCTTGGCAGGAGTATCATGTTTAGCTACTCAAGTGGATGGGAAAAAAGCAATCCCCAGACAAATGTGAAACTACATGTTTTTGCTAATCCTTCGTAAAATATTTTGTAATAAAAATACACAAGGGTAAACCCCGGATTAGTCTTACTGGTGACAACATGGGGGTCAATGTCGAATGTATCATTGACGGGGTCTATGGAGCCTCTCTTGAAGTATCTCTGACAAAGGGACAGTGCACTGTCATCATAACCGACACCCAGCACGTACGCATACCGCCCCAGGGAGATCTGAGGCAGAGCCAGATACTAAAGGAAAAACAAAATGCAGGTTTCAGGCAACTGTACACTTACAATTGAAAATTCATAAATATGATCATGTACTTCTCCCATTTTTACATACATTACAGTAGTTAATTAAGTTTTTAGTAATTGAAACACTTTGAATTTGTGCACGGTGTGATTTTCAAAATCATGATTAAAATGCAAGATGTACTCAGAATTATATTATTATTCTGTTCATAGTGCAAATTAATAATTAATTAATATCTATGTTTAGCTGTATAATGCTTGTTATTTATGCTTTAGTCTAATAATAATGGTGAACCATGAAATCAGTGACTTTTACCTGCTCTATGGCGAAGTGAATGTGACTGTAGAGCTGGTCCTGTGAGTACACTTCCTGGGGGTTGTTGTCCTGGTAACCCTTCAGAAAAAGGTGCTTAAATGCTGCAGTATTCTCGTCCTTAAATGTCACCACCATCTGGTTGCTCAGGCCAAAAAGCACCAGCTACAGGCGAAGACACACAAGAGGGTCAAAATAAAATATGAAATTCATGGGTTACAGAAATAATCAGCCTGATGTACACTGATACAAAACTAAGAGGGATACAAGTGGAACATTGGAACTGATAGATTATATAGAGCCAAGGAACATATTGTATTGTAACAGCGGATTAGATTGGTAATTTGGGGAAAAGTCAGATCATCAAGTGAATTCAAATCCTTTTTTGTTTTGAACTTGAGCAGGTTTGGAGTCAAACTGCATTAAGGTTTTAAGACAAAAGTCCAGTAGACCACCTGCACAGTGACAATGATGATTTTCAGCAGCTGTAGACCCAGTTTGAAAGGCTTGCGTCCCTTGGCATGGAATTTGTCACATGGGCTCATGAAGAAGTATTTGAGTTTCCTTCGCAGAGCTTCCTCCTCCTCTTCCTCTCGCTGGAAGCTGCAGCCCCCCAGTCCTCCACCAAGATGAGGGCCCCCATCACTGAGCCGGGCCTGGGAGCCATAGCCAGACACAGACGACAGCAGACGGTCCTTCTCTGACAAACATAAGCACAAAAGGTTTATGCAACATAAAATGTATATCTTCAAAATAATCCAAATCAAAATGTCAAACTTCTTTCAAAACATTAACCACAGTGACGATGAACACATTTCCTATTTTGAAATCATAAAGGAAGTAAAAATATTGGTGTCATTGTGATATTGCAATGGGACGCTGCAAGAGATCTGAATAAAAAATATGAACCCAGTAATTGTCACAAGCAAATAATATAAGAAGATATTTGGATTTTGTTACATTTCTACAATAAACTACAGTTATTTTATAGTAGGCCAACTTAAGACATTATAAATTAGCCCATGAATTTGTGGACATTTATGAAAAAGAGTATCGGACCCACGGGGGATATTGTAAGAAAATTCAAAATAACAAAAGTACAAAAGTAGCAATAATGATAAGATAGTAAAAATGACATTGTTTTAATTTTGTATAGCTATATTTATTGCTTATGTGTGTCATAAATATGCGTAAAAAGAAGAAGGGGGAAAGCGGTCGATTTGGCCATGCCAGAATAAGATAAACAATTTCGAATTGCTTTTGACATTTCCCCATATCCTCCTGCTGCAGTACATGGAAATAACAGAAGTGAAATAAAAAACACTGGTGAGGCATGGGGTAGGTAAAAGGATGAATGGGACTAAGCACAAACCTGTAGCGGTGTCCTGGATGTCGCTGTAAGTGGCAGACGCCATAATGATAATTACACGCTCACGGGACGATCATGACATTTTAAGTGAATAAAGAAGAGAAGAAGGGAAACAGAAGGAATCTGCGATCTTTGTTAAAGACCCACGGGCGACAAAAGGTAAACAACGCTGCTTCCGCTTGACCACGTGAACACATCACGTGACTGACGTCAGCGTCAAATAACAGAACTGAACACGTGCTTTTGCGTGAACTATAATAACTGTAAAAATAACTATAATAACTGTAAAAATAACTATAATAACTGTAAAAAATAACTATAATAACTGTAAAAATAACTATAATAACTGTAAAAATAACTATAATAACTGTAAAAATAACTATAATAACTGTAAAAATAACTATAATAACTGTAAAAAATAACTATAATAACTGTAAAAATAACTATAATAACTGTAAAAACAAGACGAGGAGTCTTTTTAATGAAAGGTTTATTTTTAACCCTCTGAGACCCAAGCATTCATTTCCTGGATGATTTTATTTTTATTTTTTAAAACCTCTTTAACATGTTTTTCCTAAACCTCTAATGCAGAAAATAATTAGTTTTATCTTCTTTTTTTTTCTTTTTTTTTTGTGAGGAATCTGTGGAAATGTTGCAAAATTGCAACACTGGGCTTTAGTGGTTACCAATATTACAACTTCACATTTAATAAAAGCCAACTTTGTATTAGTTTTTGCTCACTCCATAAAATCAAACCATTAAAATGATTTGTTTTTTTTAAAATACAGAACCGTACTGGAACCATCTCCTGTTCAACACTTCCTTCACAGGGATCAAAAAGATCAAAGTCAGCCAAGCATTTACCACGGCAATGATGATGGTGTGCCAAAAGATGTACATGTACCACCGTTTGCACCTCATGTACAACTTGTACTTGGCTGTGAAGGAATCCAGCAAGTCGATTCCACCCATGAATTTATTGTACATCTTCACTTCAGGGAAGGACTTGGTGGATTTGTTCCACCGTGCGACCTTGTCGACTGGGTTTGGGCCATCAAAAGTGGAGAGAAGTGTGACTGACCGGAGATCATACCACCTCACCGCACAGATGTTGTGTTCTTCCGACACTCTGAAGTCAAAGCTTCCTCTTCCTCTTCAATAGACTATCAAGGGTTGGATATGATCATAATAAAAAGAGTTATAAATGAAATGTCAGGACCATTATCCCACATCTTCAATTGATCATTTCAGAGGGGCACAAAAATGAAAATGGCAAAGGTCATTCCTTTGTTTAAAAATGGCAACAGACATTTCTTCACAAACTATAGACCTGTTTCAATCCTCCCCCAATTCTCTAAAATATTAGAAAAATTGTTTAATAACCGTTTAGAAATTTTCATAGATAAACACAAATTACTATCTAAATGCCAGTATGGATTTAGAGAGAACAGATCAACCACATTAGCATTGATACAATTGAGGAAATTACCAATTAATTCATTTTCTTCCGCTTATCCATTTTCTGGGTCGCGGGGGCAGCAGTCCAAGCAGTGTTCTGCTGCCCAGAACACAATGCACCAGCCCCCATGAATCCTTCCGCGGGTGGTGGGTCCACAGGAGGACGGCTCATGTCACAACAGGCCTTGATGTATCTTCTGCCATGGGGGCTACCAGTGTCCGCAGACACTGGGGGCAAGGTGGGGTTAAGTGTCTTGCCCAAGGACACAACGGCAGCGCTCATCTGTGGGAGCTGGGATCATATGCGGTCAACCCGTCAAGAGCGGGATTTGAACCACTAACCCCTGGATCACGAGACATATGCTCTACCAACTGAGCTACTGCCGCCGACTTACCAATTCATTAGACAATACATTTTTTTCAATAGGAGTATTCATTGATTTAAGGAAAGCATTTGACACGATTAATCATAAGATTTTATTACATAAATTGGAACTATATGGAATCAGAGGAGTGGTGTCCAAGTGGGTGGAAACTTATTTAACAGAGGCATCAGTTTGTGAAGCTAAATAATAGTTGCTCTTCATGTCTTCATATCCCACGTGGTGTCCCACAGGGGTCAGTATTGGGTCCAAAATTTTTCATACTACATTAACGATCTATGCAAAGTATCAAAACGTTTGAAGCTGGTTTTATTTGCCAATGATACAAATATCTTTTGCTCTGATAGAAATTTAAACAAACTTCTTGACACAATCACTTCAGAAATAAAGAAAATGAAAATATGGTTCAACAGGAACAAATTATCTTTAAATTTAAGTAAAACAACTTTAATTCTATTTGGAAACAGGAAGGTTGACACACAAATAAAGGTCATGATAGACGGGATAAACATTGAAAGAGTTCAGCAAAGTAAATTCCTGGGGGTAATAATTGATGAAAAACTAAACTGGAAATAAATATATCCAATCCAAATGATCCAGGAGCACTGCAGTATTGGCAAAAGCAAAACAAGAGCTGCATAAAAAGTCTCTTCAACAACTATACTTTTCACTCATTTACCCTTACTTAAGCTATTGTGCAGACGTTTGGGGAAATAATTATAAAACCAACATACATTCTTTAATAATATTACAAAAGCATGCTATTAGGATTATACATAATGTGGCGTTCAGGGAGCACACCAACAAGCTTATTTCTAGAACCAAAACTCTTAAAATTTCCCGATTTAGTCGAATATTTGTCATGACTTATTATGTTCAAAGCAAGAAATCATCAGCTACCAGTAAATATTCAAAATGTATTTACAGAAAGAGAAGTAGGGTATAACCTAAGAGAACAGTAATATATAAACATGCTCGAGCGCCGACCACAAGAAGAGTTTTTATCGGTCTGTGGGGTGAAAATATGGAACAGCCTGAGAGATGAACTAAAACACTGCTCAAACTTTAAGCAGTTTAAAAAATTATACAAATCTAGTATTCTGAGTGGTTATAGTGATGCAATGTTGTAATGTTTAGTATATTAAATGATTATAAATACCTTATCTATGAACATTGTAAATATAAGTTGTACAGTAACACCAGATAAATGTGAAGATGGTTCAGAGGAAACCGGACAATATTAATGTTTAAGTGACTGTGAGGGGCGGGATTCAAAAAGTTAACACTTCTTCCCATAACCCTTTGAGATATGTTTACTTATGTAAAGAAATTATATTAATATGTCTACACGTACATACGTGTAATGTATTATGTAATGTATATTGACTTTGTGACATACTCAATAAATTAATTAATTCATTCCTTGTTTTTCATCTCCTTCTCTTCTGCTCACCTGAGGCACATGCTCAGGACGAACAGTGCCAACAAAGTGTATGCCACACTTGAGCAGTTTAACAAGCAGAGGCACAGAGGTGGAAAAGTTGTCTGCAAACACATTGTAGTTTTGCCCCGTCGATAGTGCTGATGCGAGCTTCATGACCATATCTCCTGATATGCCGAGCCCAGACCTTCAGGCTTCCCCTGCACACTCCCTTGGTGCTAACCTGTACCTCACTGTCCTCAAAGGAGTGGCCCGTGGCTTTAAGGTGGAGATGTACGGCAGACTGAGGTCCTTTTAGGTGGAGGTGTACGGCAGACTGAGGTCCTTTTAGGTGGAGATGTACGGCAGACTGAGGTCCTTTTAGGTGGAGGTGTACGGCAGACTGAGGTCCTTTTAGGTGGAGATGTACGGCAGACTGAGGTCCTTTTAGGTGGAGATGTACGGCAGACTGAGGTCCTTTTAGGTGGAGATGTACGGCAGACTGAGGTCCTTTTAGGCGGAGATGTACGGCAGACTGAGGTCCTTTTGGGTGGAGATGTACGGCAGACTGAGGTCCTTTTAGGCGGAGATGTACGGCAGACTGAGGTCCTTTTAGGTGGAGATGTACGGCAGACTGAGGTCCTTTTAGGTGGAGATATACGGCAGACTGAGGTCCTTTTAGGTGGAGATGTACGGCAGACTGAGGTCCTTTTAGGTGGAGATGTACGGCAGACTGAGGTCCTTTTAGGTGGAGGTGTACGGCAGACTGAGGTCCTTTTAGGTGGAGATGTACGGCAGACGGAGGTCCACTCTGGCTCTCCCATCGGTGTTGGTACATCCTCTTGTGAACAGCCACTTCACAAAGGTTTAGGGATTCTCTGTGGAAAAGGTGCACCCTTTGTAACCCAGTGTTGTTTTTGCAACATTTAGATAAATCACTCTAAATCATGTGTATTATACTTCTTTAAAAATATATTTAACTTTTCTAACACTAAACATGTTATGAATGAAAGAAAAACATATTACAGATTGTATACTGACTTTTAGATTGGTTAAAATGGATCCAGAACAGAGAGCTGGGTGCTCAGTAGAAGCAGCTGCGTCATTTGACTTTGGAATGTGATATTCCCTCCAATATTAAAAATGTCCCTCTAAAAATGTTGTCTGATGCAGGGCAGAGTGTGGGGTGCTGGGAAATGCAGTTTTTGTTACATTCAGTCAGTGTGAGGCACTAGACAGCTTTAAGTAAATGTTGCAATTCTGCAGCTGTGGGTCTCAGAGGGTTAATTATAAAGAAAACTGAAATTGACTTCACAACTGACAAGTGAGATAAAGAAAAATTATGAAACAAACATGCAATAAAATTTCTGTCAGATAGTTAATAATTTGACAGTATGTCACTTTCTCATACATTGCTGTAACTGACAAGTAACTGCTGTCAAAACATGACATTTATTTATTATTTTGTAGGAGTCAGACAATTTGTTTCATGATTCAGCAGTAAAAAGGAAGGATGTTCTGAACCTATTACAACAAAGCAGCCAGAAAGTGTAACATTTAACATTATGTACATTGTTTGTTGTACATTGGCTCCTGCACCTGTCTCTACAGTACAGACACGCTGAACTGGAACTACATTCCTGGAAAGGTATTTGGTAATACAGTACTTGTAATGCAGTTACATACTGCAAATTTAACAATGACTTCAAATAAATAAATAGAAATGAGTCCTGAAGTGACATTTGATCATCGTCCGTCCAGTGCCTTGTCCCTGGCTATGACCGAATCATTGAACTTGATCATGAGTGTGGTGCCTTTGTGCCAGTGAGCAGTGACTTTGGCAGGGAAGCCGCTGTGTGTGAGAATAGCCTCCAAAATGCCCGCCGTGAAGGATGCACAGTTGAGGCTGCTGTTCTCCTTGGGCACAGATATGTAGGCGTTAATCAGAGGATCCTTCTCTATAATGTAATAAGTCTTGTCATCATCATTGGCTTGCTCCAGCTTATCAGCTTCTTTTCCAAACAGGGATTTCCACACATTCACCTGGAGCAAAACAAAGGAAGAGGATGTGTTAAATCATTCTGGAGAACACCTGTCTATCTAGTCACAATAAAAGGCTGCGTCCATGTGACATCGCAACATTCTAAAGAACCAATACGTGGGCTTCCCAATGTTGCTATGGAAAAGAGTTTAAAAATACATATTATATTTTAAAATATATATTTTTTAAGTGTTTCAAGTCCTCAAAATGTCTTTTTTTTGCCCAAATCGAAGAGTTGTTTTCAATTGTTAATTGTTAATTGTTAATTCCTAATTGCTATGACATCGGTGCTAGATTTTCTTCACAAGACGCTGAAATAAAAAAGAAATAATAAAATATGGTTTATGTTTATTTTTTAAATATGGGACAGTGCTCATTAATCAACATGTGTTAGTATAACATGTAAATAATAATAATAATAATAATAATTCATTGCATTTATACATCGCCTTTCATGACACCCAAAGCGCTTTACAGTTCATTGTTCATTCACTCCACTCTTGGTGGTGGTAAGATACTTTCTGTAGCCACAGCTGCCCTGGGGCAGACTGACGGAAGCGAGGCTGCCAATCTGCACCATCAGCCCCTCCGACCACCTCCAACACTCACGCACACACCACTTTCATACTACAGTAGGCAATGTGGGTAAAGTGTCTTGCCTAAGGACACAGTGACAGTTTTTTTGCAACTGGCGCCCCCCTGTGGCACCTGGAATTAACCAGGCCCTGCCTTGCTGAGCTTCTGAGATCTGACGGGATCAGGCTTTGACAGGCAGGTATGGCCCTAAATGTGCCATAGATAGCCATGCAGGCTAATTTTCATCCGTAGTCCCATTGGCCGGCTGATAGCAAGACGAAAAACGGGACATAGGCACAAAACATTCAGTCCACACATGACAAAGACATTAAGATCAGTGAATATTAACGATAGTCACATTAGTCAAAGAAGAACATGCTAAAAGCACTAGACTAAACAATAGAGGACTGAGGGTGGAGCCCTGGGGCACACCTACAGAATTAGACAGTACATCAGAGATTTTATCGCTGACACAAACACTGCGATCTTTGGTATATACAACTTTTGGTGTTAAAGTTCAATTTTGATAATTTGGTAATCAAGGTAGCTGTATTTATGGTCTCAAATGCTTTTCATAGATCAAGGTAGATGGCCCCTACTGTACCCTCCCTGTCTAATTTAGCCTTGATGTTCTCTATAAGTATTGGTATTGGTATTTACTGTATTGGTAGATTGGAATTTCCAAAGTCCAAAATGAATTGGATGCAATGCGAATGGTGAAAAGTTTAAATGTGATATAATTTGTTCTGAAATATATTTTTCTAATACGTTTGAAATCACTGGAAAAATACTTATAGTTCTTATTGCTTATGGCCATTTGTTCATCTGATTTGAAGATGGGTGATTATAGCTGTTTTCCATGCAGTGGGAAACACTCCTTCATGGATTGATTGAAATTAAAAATTTATAGATGGAATTAATGGTGTTTTATTAGATTTTAATAGCATGGTATCAATATTGAAAAAGTCCTTTGCCTTTGGTGATTTGATAGATGAAATAATTGTTTCTACCTTTGACTGCCACTTCAGTAAATCTCAATATAGAGGCATGTGTACAGTAATCCCTCGTTTATCGCGGGGGTTAGGTTCCAGAAATAACCCACAATAAGAGAAATCCACGAAGTATGACAACTTTATATTTTACAATTATTCTACATGTTTTAAGGCTGTAAATGCCTCACCACACACATTATACGCTTTTCTCAGACTGGAATTAACGTTTTCTCACATTTCTCTCTAGTTTAAACACTCAAACTTTCGTAGATTTTCAACAAAATGTATTAATAGTCGGGAGCCCCGCCGGACGCGCGAGGGGAGCGGAGACGTGAGTCACTGGATCCACAGGAATCCAGTGACTCACGTCCCGGCACTGCCACGTCCCGGGACGCGACGCACACCAACTGGAGAAGTGCGCAACACATGTACCCCTCATCGTAGTCAAATCCGTGACAGAGCAGCGTGACCGGCGCGAGGCTGCGTGTACACCGGGGCTGCGAGCACGAGATCGAACCGCGGCGCCCGGACCGCGTCCTCTCAGCCCGAGCCACAAACCAGCCGCACGAAACCAGCAAAGAGCGGCACGTGGTGGTTTAACCCTGGTTTAGACCTGGTCCAGTCCTGGTTTAGTCCAGGACCAGTCCAGGTTTAGACCTGGTTTAGACCTGGTCTAGACCTGGTTTAGTCCACGTTTAATCCTGGTCTAGTCCTGGTCTAGGTCCAGTCTAGTCTCGGTCCCCCCGTGTCCCCCATCTATCAATCGGCAAAGGTCTACAGTCTCTTAGCCAATCAGGACGCAGAACACAATGTTACGCTATAAAAAAAATTGGGAAAAAAAAAATCTACGAAACAGCAAGGCCGCGAACCGCGATAGAGCGAGGGACCACTGTATTCAAAGGCACAAATTTAAATTCAAATTGATCAGGATTCTGTGTCATATTTCTTATGAACGTGACAAAATAATGATTAAGGGCATAAGCAACCATACTCTACATTTTCCTCTATTTTCAGTTTATTCTATTTCCTGTGTTTGATTTTCCTGTTAGCTTTTTTAGGTTCTCCCTGATCATTTTAGGATTTCCTTTTGAATTATTAATGGCATTAATGAAAAATAATCCTTTGGCCTTTCTACACTCTTTTGTGACTTTGTTTCTTAAAGTCGTAAACAATCTTTCTTATCTTTTGAGTGCCACTTTGGGAGCATGATCCCTTCATTTCATAAGAGGCAGGGCAGTTGTTTTTTTTTTTTTTTACCATGACCTCTTTTGCATTTGACTTTTCTCGTGAACCCATTTATAATTGTTCTGAGCTGAGGTCATTGATTTTTAGGAATTTTAACATCTTGTTTTGTATTAAAATATGCATTTATTTTAGTTTTAAGTTTCATCACAAAAAGAATCATGTTATAATCTGATAATCCAGTGGTTAAATTATAACTCTTCTTGATTCATTCTGGTTTATTAGTAAGAAGCAAATAAATTATTGTTTCAGAAGATTTGGCAACTCTGGTCGATCCCTCAATGATTTCTTGAAGATCAAATTTACTAAACATGCTTCTTCCTTTCATTCTTTCCTTTTTTCTTTGTCATTCCAATTAACGTTAAAATCTCCTATTAATATTATTTCCTTATTGGCATCACAGTGTTTGAGCAAAACATTTAATTTATCATAAAAAAATGCATTTTGCATTTAGGGGTCTATATATTCCCAGCAGAGACATTTGATCTGCTAGTTACTTTTATACATGTACATATAGAGTACATTCAAGTTCAGAGTCATTTTACTGGAGGTTGAAGGACATGTCCTAATTCTATGAAAGAATGAATACATTAACTTTCAAAATGCAGATGTGTCGACCTAGTTTACAACTGATATCTCTGTCTATCCACAGAGACAGGCCAATCCACACTATGAAATGAAAACTGTTTCTTTTTGCTGGCAGAAAAGACAAAAAATTAATTCATATTTTTGGTGGTATTATTCAAACTCAAAGTGTGATTGCTGTCAGTTGGAAGGCCATGAAATCACAAGATATATACTGATGTGGCCCACTTGTAGACCTAATCCCCAACAAGAAGTGACAGTGAATCAGCTTGTTGCCCC
Organism: Paratrypauchen microcephalus; assembly: GCA_036785185.1. Lineage (NCBI taxonomy): Eukaryota > Metazoa > Chordata > Actinopteri > Gobiiformes > Gobiidae > Paratrypauchen > Paratrypauchen microcephalus. The sequence continues at coordinate 489,874 of JAVJIX010000181.1, read as the reverse complement.
CTGATGTTCATCTAAAATTATTACTTCAAATTGTAGGACGTCAACACATGATGATATGCGGATTCTGCAGTGTTGGATAATATTGCCAGTATTAACATTTCACCTTAACGAACAGCAGCATGTTCAGCACTTTGGTCTCCCTCTTGCCGTTCTTCTCTCGGAGCACCAGCACATCCAGCAGACTGGCCCCCACACTCTGGCCCATCTCAGAGAGTCGAGACTGCAGCTCTGTGACCGAGTACACGCGGCTCTGACAGTACTGCACCATCTCAGAGAAGAGCAGGGCGAACGCACTCACGCTCACTTCTGTCTTAGGCCGGGTCAGCGGACGCTCCAGGATGGTGGATTTTCCTTTAGTAAAACGGTTGTCCATTTTTATCTGAGAAAAGACAACAATGCAAGTTTTAAAAAGCAGTAATAATAGGGTGACTGGGGTTTGTGCCTCTTTTGGGTGTCCTGCACAGCCATTTAGGCCGCCTCTGACCCTCATCCCAATATTTAGTGTCCAACGTTTCATTGATAACACATTAATTCAATTTTATATAGAAAACATGATCAGAACATTTTGCATCTCTCTATGTGTTATAATGAATAAATACTGAAAATCATATGGTGTTATTACAGTTCTCTATGAGATTAGTTAAACATTTTTTGTAATGGTTAGTTTATTGCCGAGGTCACATGACATTCAATATTTAATTAACTGTTAGGCGGGTGTCTCTTCACCTCTATCAGCGCATCGATACGACAATACGGACAAATGAGAACATTACAAGATGAAAATATCTATATCGTATTTATTTCGTGCACCAACTTTTGCAGTTTCAACCATGTCAACCCCATGGAAGTATGTGATAGCAAGCGCATTAGCATAACTTTAGCATAGTGACTGCAAATCGCTGCTGAAAATCATGAACGTTACAATTGTGGGTTGACGTGAACCAGGCTCACGATAACAACACGTTCAGATGATTACAAGGTTCCATCGTTCCGTTATTTTAATAAAATACCTTGATTTGTGTCACTTCCCTGCAGTTCCCCTCTTCTTCTTCTTCTACTACTTCTTCTTCTTGTTTAGCTCTAGAGCCATCTGCTGGAAAGGTTTACAATATCCTCCTCATTATTATTATTATTATTATTATTATTATTATTATTATTATTATTATTATTATTATTATTATTATTATTATTATTATTATTGTTGTTGTTGTTATTATTGTTATTATTATTATTATTATTATTATTATTATTATTATTATTATTATTATTATTATTATTATTATTATTATATTTGAGCAATAAAAAACCCTGTAATTGAATAAAAGTAAGGTAGTATCCGCTGCAGTTTGCGTACCGGCCTGGCATCGGAGTGGAGGATGCCGTCATCCTGTGCTGCACCGCTCACTGTCTCACCTGCACTGCAGCACTGTGAGGATTCTCTTCTTTGACTTCTCCAGTGCTTTCAACACCATCCAGCCCCTGCTCCTGAGGGACAAACTGGAGACCGCCGGTATGGACTGTGACCTGGCAGACTGGATCCTGGACTACCTCACAAACCGGCCCCAGTTTGTGAGAGCCAAGGAGTGTGTGTCTGACCTCCTGACCTGCAGTGTGGGGGCGCCCCAGGGCACTGTCCTCGCGCCCTTTCTTTTCACCCTCTACACTGCAGACTTCAGACACAACACAGACAGCTGTGTCCTGCAGAAGTTCTCTGATGACTCCGCCATCATTGGCCTCATCAAGGATGACGACGATGTGGAGTACAGAGGACTAATACAGGACTTTGTGGACTGGAGTCAGCGGAACCACCTCATCATCAATGCAGGGAAGACCAAGGAGATGGTGGTGGACTTCCGCAGACGCCACTCTACTGCCCCCTCAGTGAACATCCAGGGAAGGGACATTGAGAGAGTGGACTCTTACAAGTACCTGGGTGTTCATCTGAACAACAAACTGGACTGGACTCATAACACAGACGCACTGTACAGGAAGGGCCAGAGTCGGCTCTATCTCCTGTGGAGACTCAGGTCCTTTGGAGTGAGAGGGCCACTCCTGAGGACCTTCTATGACTCTGTGGTGGCATCAGCCATCCTGTACGGTGTGGTCTGCTGGAGCAGCAGCATCACAGAGAGGGAGAAGAAGAGGCTGGACAAGGTCATCAGGAATCCAGCTCAGTCCTGGGCTGTCCTCTGGACTCAGTGCAGGAGGTGGGGGACAAGAGGGTCCTGGCTAAGGTCACCTCTATGCTGGACCATGAGTGTCGCCCCCTGCAGGACGCTCTGTCTGCTCTGGAGAGCAGCATCAGTGACAGACTGATTCACCCTCGCTGTGTGAAGGAGAGGTTTCGCAGGACTTTCCTTCCTGCTGCTGTCAGACTGTTCAACGAACACTGTTAACATGTCATTCAACTTTATCTACAATATTCAACTATACTCCAGAGTCTATTTTAGGTCTATTTTTAAATTATTTAAGCCATTATTTATTATCTTGTTTTATTTGCATGCTACATTTTTCTGCTGTTCTTGATCTGTGCGTTGCAACACTGGAATTTCCCCACTGTGGGACTAATAAAGGCATATCTTATCTTATCTTATCTTATCTTATCTTATCTTATCTTATCTTATCTTAGAGCAATAGTTTGATCCTATTTTTTATTAATGTGTTAACTGATCTGGTCTGTTTTTGTACGCTTTCTGTTTGCTTTTTTATGCTTTTGTACTGTTTTTTGTTTGTAAGCCTTGTTTTTAAAGGTTTAAAATTATTATTATTATTATTATTATTATTATTATTATTATTATTATTATTATTATTATTATTATTATGTATTTGGAGGTGAATTAACACTTTAGGATTTACATTTTGTTAGTTTTATTTGTATTCATAATGTTGTAACATGTCCTCTGTAATGGACTGTGATAGTGTTACGTCAACAACCCAACAAAAACTTTTTTCTTTTTTTTTTTGATGACCAACATCTCTGACAACCTTCTACAGTCGCCTCAAAAGGACTCTATTTATTTATTTATTTATTTATTTATTTATTTATTTATTTATGTATTTATTTATTCATGTATGTATTTATTTATTTTTAATCATAGTGCAGCCACAAACTAGAGTCTCAAAACACTTAAAAGACAGACTGGTTAACACAATGTCCACTATAAAGGACACAAATGAATGGGTCGGGTCTCAGGAGGATATTGAAATGATGGATTGATTTTTACAGAGCAATTGCATTTTTTTTATTTTTTATTTTTTTTATTGCTTTGGCTCATTTATCCACTTAAAATTGTCATTTGCCAAACAGCTCAAACAAAAACCTAAACAGAATTGTACTTTTCCTAAACAACATTTAATCTCAGCTAAATGCAGTTTTACATTCAGAACTGATATAATGAATATAAATGCCGACTTTACCTATTGCAAAGTAGATTTTGGAAGAATTTGATCAAAAATATTTATGATGAAGAAAACTGAAAGATGTTGGAATAGCAAATCCATCAACACTACTTTTGTACTGTAATATGTAATGTGCTCTTGAAAATGAAACATTTACACATGTCACAGTGTGTGTACCTGTGTGTAGTCTGTACAATCTGGACTCACTGCTGAGACTCTTCTCCCTTTTTGACACATCCTTTCCACTTCGGCTTTTGGTGCTCAGTTGTAGAATTTTGCCGTTATGTTTGAGTTTCTATATTGAAAGTGACAAAGTTTGGGCGAAAGAACTTTAGCACATGAGAAGAGAACTGTAGTGTTGAAAAAACAAGTTGAAGTCACTGTTTATGAAAGAGGCTAAGAAATGTCCCGAATGTTCCAAAGGATGTTCAGATACATGTACAAAGGATTAAACTAAATCAAGTTTCAAAAATGTACTGAAACAATTGAAAAAAAAAAGTACAGTGGTACCTCACCTTACGAAAGCCCCAACAAACTTTTTCAAGTTACGAAACGCCTTCACGTTAAATTTGTGCGTGAAGGCGAAACACGTACGAAAGAAAATTCAAGTTACGAAACGCGAAATCTCAAAAAAATCAATGAATGCGCGCTCAGATGCACGCCCCGAAACGTAAATACACTTTATCAACACACACGGGGTTAGGTTCCAGAGGTGGCCCGCGGTGGGTGAGGTCCACGAGGAAGGACAACTTTGTATTTTGCAATTGTTCTACATGTTTTAGGGCTGTAAATGCCTCACCACACACATTCTACGCTTTTCTCAGACTGGAGTTGGGCTTTTCTCGCATTTCTCTCTTGTTTAAACACTCGAACTTTCATAGATTTTCAACAAAATGTATTAATAGTGAAGTGTGGGGGGAGACGACTCCGGAAGCAGCGTGGAGACAGGAGCACCGCCTGCGAGGAGCACCGTGCGCGACACACGAGGTGCACCGAGGAGCACCGCCCGCGAGGAGCACCGCCCGCGAGGAGCACCGTGCGCGACACACGAGGTGCACCGAGGAGCACCGCCCGCGAGGAGCACCGCCCGCGAGGAGCACCGTGCGCGACGCACGAGGTGCACCGAGGAGCACCACGCGCACCGAGGAGCACGCACCCCTAGTCCTAGTAAAAAAAACTTGGAACGGATCAGGCTTTTTCCATTGAAATAGCTACTCAACTTACGAAAAATGTACGTTACGAAACCACTTCTGGAACTAATTAATTTCGTAAGGTGAGGTACCACTGTACTTTAATAATGTTTGTGGAAATTGGTTGATAAATAAGCCATGAATGTTATGGGACTCCTGTGATCAAATTATGCACCAGGATGAATGTATTAATAGCTGATCATTTTTATTGGTTATTATTTTTTAGATTTTCCTCAAATATTATAGCCTTTGACAGTAATTCCACTGCATTATATAACGTCTTTAATGGTGGGAACTGTTTCCATACCTTCCTCTTTTCAGTGTACGTCCCAGACAAGACGTTATTTTGCAACACCAGGCTTCCTGATTTGTACGTCGCGTGATTTCTAAAAAATTAACAACTGATCATTCATGATACTCTGTTGCAAGACTACTTTAGAACATTATTTAGTTAAGAATAAAAGTTAAATAACTGTAGATACAAATATTTTTCAACAAAGCAAAGGGGCTAATTTGAGGATTTGGTTATAAAATAAAGTTATTTAACATCTTGTTCTCTGCTACATAATTTTATACATCTTACTTCATATACTAGTATTTGATGCCTTCTGTGTATATCAAATGTAGAAAGTAGTGAACATATAGAAAAAACACTGAAAGACACGGTCCAAACTTTTAAATGGTAATTATTATTATATGAATTATATAAAAACAGAAAAGACGTGAAGCCGATCTGCCAGATGAGCCAACTCAGCACAATTCTTGGTCAAGTTTACTCAGTTACAACATATATTTTGTACTTTTTATATTTTGTGCTCTATTAAGAGAAAACTAAGAACTAATGTTGCACATTTATTTTTATCTCTGTTTTTAAATGCACATTCTATTGAACATTTCACTACATCTGTTAATAGGTATTTATTCTTTGCACTGCTTTTAGATTTTGTCTTTTGTATTGTCTTTATATTGTATTTTGTCTTTTTTGCACTGCTTGGCCAGAGAGAAACGGAATTATATGTCGAACACGTCTGGCAGAATTGACAATAAAGTTGACTTTGACTCTGACTTTGACTCAAATGTTTGAGTAATTGTATTTGGGTAATTCAGCTCCCACAATAAAGGGTAAACCTGAGGAGTCTCCACCATGTATATTTCTGCAGCTTCAGCATACGTGAGTCACTGTGGTGGGGTTTCCAAATGGCATGTGAATGGACAGTAGGACATTACCAAACAGAGGACTGCCATCAATGTGCACAGTTCCTAATGGCTGAAGGTATTTCAGTAACATCCAGAACATTTGCATTGACAAACCCAAAAATGGTATGCACGATGGCGTCTGATTTGCAGGTGTGACTTTCCCAGATTACTTGTTTGCAGTTTGCTTAGGGGCTGATTATTTTCCTGTTACGTCAGCAGCCATTGGGTTTGATAAACACTATTTATAGGAGACCAACACAGAGGCTATTTCAGGATAGGAGCAGGAAGATGGCAAACCAGCAGAGATGCACCTTGGTACTTTTGGGAGTTCTGTTTGTTTTGGGCATAGAAGGTAATATATATATATATTTTATGCAAGGTTTTGTTTTTTCTTAGAAACTATCAAGACAAGTGTCTAGTGCACTAATAGTATTTACTTTATAATTCATTAATGCTAGGGAGTTTTTAATTGAGCAATCTATTCTGTGATAGTAAAAGTATGTTGTTTGGAGAAGGAAACATTTATTTATATTTTCTTTATTTAAAGGTCTGTCTAGTTTACCTCCATGTAATTACTATTGAATGCCATTTTCGTTTGTTTTGATAAAAAAATAATAATCATATACAGTCATACGTCACCTTACGAAATTAATTTGTTCCAGAAGTGGTTTTGTAACGTGATTTTTTCGTGAGTAGAGTCGCAATGGGGGATTGGGGCAGCTGCGAAGCCGAGCGCGCATCCGAGCGGACATTATTAGAATTTTTGAGATTTCGCGTTTCGTAACTTGAATTTTCTTTCGTATTCAGAGACGAAAATTTTACATAAACTCGTTTCGTAACTTGGATCTTTCGTAAGGTGAGGTATGACTGTATATCACATATATCACAAAAATATCAGTCAATATGAAGGGAAAAAGTGATTCTTTTTCTGTGTAGCTCTCAGTAAAAGCACTTTTACTCACTCTTGTCTAAAGAATAACTGGCAGAACAGGTTTAACTTGAAAATACTACTGTATATTCAATGGTTCACTGTAAAAGTCAAACAAACAGAAATTTTCTATTGAAAATTGACACTTGCAAAACTGTTTTATAAAACAAAATTTAATTTCAGCAAAATGCTGATTTTCATTCAAAACGGATCAGTCAGCCTCCAAAAGCAAATCTTAGCAGCAAACCTCTAACACTTTGGTTGTGTATTTCTATTCTATTTCATTCATTTGACAGAGCCCCTCAGAAACCTTAATCCTGCTCTCAGTGAGCACAGATCATCACTGGTTTATACATATACTATACAACATATACATACATATACTTTACACACACTATTCTGGACTGGAAAAGATTTGTGTTTTTCTCTAAAACATGCCTGTAGTAGGTTTTGCAGTATTTGATCAAAAATAATGTTGGAATAGCAAATACGTCAACACTACTTTTGTACTGTAATATGTAAAGTGTTGATGAAAATCAAAGCAGACATTTCCACATCTCACAGTGTCTGTGCTCTCTGCAGAGACGTTCTGCCTGCTTCACACGTCTGAAAACCTTTGCTGTTAGATATTTGCTGTTCAGAAATGGTTGATTTTTGCCGTTGTTTGAGTTTCTATATTGAAAGTGCCAGGCCTGTAGTACTGAAAAACAAGGTGAATTCACTGATCATGTACAGTATATTTGTGAATGAGAGTTTTATCAAATGTTCTGAGAAACATCTGTGTAAAGTGATGAAAAACGTTCCAAATGATATGACCACCTGTGCTGCTGTTCACACGTGTCACAGTTCACATGTTTGAATCAAATGAACAAAGTAAACTAAGTTTCAAAAACTGTGCTAAAATTATTGAAAGAAAAAAAAAGGAAATAAATACAAATATTCCATTTTCTCTTTTCAACACCCTGTACCCAGTGTTGGGAAGAAAAGAATCCTTTGAAAATGTATTTAGTAATACTGAATACATTGATTAAAATGTATTTGTAACCCATTCCAATACATGGGCCAATCAGAGTAATGTACTCTGAATAATTTTACATGTAGTCGCATTTAAATTATAATATAAAGACGCAACATAGGATTAAACCCAGCTTTATGTTTGTTATGCATTTCCTATCATTATTTGGAAAGGCTAAAATCACAAAATTCATTAATTCATTAAGTCTGTGCAGTTTAAGCCTAAATTGTGAGATCCAGTAATGCCAAGTATTCCTTTGTTTAACTGTCACTGTATTCTGAATACTCAGTGTACAGAACATGTATTCTAGGTACATTTATTTAGTACTGCAGCTGTGATTTTTTTTCACAAAAAAGACCTTATTTACTTAACAAATTGTATTTATATTTTGTTGTATTTATATTTTTATATCTTATATCTTTCTTATGTCTTGTATATTTTTTATTTTCTTGCAGCCTCGTCTTGGCACATGGATAGCTTCATCAAGGCCCTGAAGGAGCTGGAGGACAATAATCCTGATCTGAGGCCTGTAGATTTACTGAGGGCCGTCCGGCGCGCCTCTGGCCTCACTGACCCTTTGATCCAGCATTGCCTTAGAAAACCCACGTCTGCTTTTCCACTCAACTCCAGTGTGTCTAAAGACCTGGTCTCGGCTCTCCAGTACCACATCACTGACAACAATCAGGAAGTTGGCGTTGTATTCACTAGAGATGGCACCACTGTGGCACTACGCCCTCTTCTTCTGGGCATAGAAGCTGGTTTTCTCCAAAGACATAGGTGTGATGTTCCTAACCCTAACCGTGCCACAGAATCACCCCAGTATGAAGAGCAAGGCCCTGATGGCTGCTGGGACAACCTCACCAATCCTCAAAGATTCACTCTCACACACAAGCCACGTTTGCTCACCACTGCCCAGATCAATGGAGGAATGGATGGCGTCATCTTGGCCCGTGAAGCGCTCAAATCTCCATCTCTTAAGCTCAGTGCCTTGTTGACCCTGTATTATGACCATCAGTTGGGTGAAAGAGGCTTGGACGCAGCACCACGCATCATCAGCCGGCGCCGCAGAGACAACTTCAGAGAGCTGATGGAGAGCTCTGAGAGGAGCCTGGCTGTTCTGAGGATGGAGGCAGTGGCTACAGTTGACATGCACAGAAGACTTAAGGGGCAAAGGCGCATGAAACTGCAGGAGAAGAAGCAAATGATTGCTGTGGTTAACAACAGGGTCAAGGAGTTTCTGCAAGCCTACACGGGTAAGATTATGTCATTATCCATCTGCCTTCCCTCACACGGTCACACCGAATTATACACACATCATTCACACTGCTGGAGAGTTTATTATACATCAGCAAAGTTTCTAGTGATGTTCATTTACTAAACAAAACTTTTTTTTACAAGCAGCACTGGATACTACTACTGTTGTGTCCTTAAGCAAGACCGTTCCCCTTGTCTGTTTGTCTAAATGTGTTACAGTGTGACTGGTGTGTAAATGTAAATTGCAAAATAATATGGGTTGTCTTGGAATTTGAATTTAACAAAACATATTTAGTATATTAGATCATTCAGGATCGTTCAGATTCGGGTAAAAAAGAAAAAAGAAATCGCTGCCATATCTTTATACTGTATTTATAATATACAGCGCTGGAAAAAATAACAGACCACTGCAAAATGATCAGTTTTTTTTATTTTATTATTTATAGGTTTGTGTTTGGGCAAAAGGAACATTTTTGTTTGAGTCTATAAACTATTGACGACATTTCCCCCAAATTCCAAATACAAATATTATCGTTTAGAGCATTTATTTGCAGAAAATGACAAATGGTCAAAATAACAAAAAAGATCCATGTTTTCAGAGCTCAAACAATGTAAAGAAACAAGATCAAATTCATTTTAAAACAACATAATACTAATGTTTACACTTAAGAAGAGTTCACAAATCAATATTTGGTGCAATAACCCTTATTTTTAATCACAGCTTTCATGTGTCTTGGCATGCTCTCCACAAGTCTGTCACATTGTTCTTGGGTCCTAGTTTAGACCTGGTTTAGACCTGGTTTAGTCTTGGTTTAGTCTTGGTCCAGACCGGGTTTAATCCTAGTTTAGTCCTGGTTTAGTCCCATTTTAAACCTAGTTTAGTCCTGGTTCAGATCTGGTTTACTCCTGATTCAGACCTGGTTTAGTCCTAGTTTAAACCTGGTTTAGTCTTGGTTCAGACCTGGTTTAGTCCCAGTCTTTCACATTGTTCTTGGGTGACTTTATTCCACTCCTGGTGCAAGAACTGAAGTAGCTCAGCTTTGTGTTTGTGTTGGAATTCAACAGACGCTGGAATGGAATGGCTGTGATACATGTAGAGATGCTGATTTCAGAACAAAATGCAGTGGAGTCTTATTTTTCCCAGAGCTGTATAATAAATGCTGGTGCCTCGTTTTAAGCTTTAAAAGTTCTGGCTCCCTCTGGTGGTTTTACTTTGAACCTTGCACAAATAGTTTGGATATTTTAAGCCTTACTTAAAAGCCAAACTCAGTGTCATAAAAACCATCTAATGATTGCACATAATTGGATATTATGTTAAATTAAACGATCATTTGGTGGTAATTATTGAAAGGTATTGCAACAGAATTAATAGGTTTGGTAATAATGATCCCATCCACTATGATATTAAATATTGACTTATATAATGACTGTGCTCTGAGATAACAACAGGTTATAATTAACTATGACTAAGCTCAAAAGGAACGCAAACAAACAAGTGAATGAAAAACACCCAGCCCTGCTGTAGCAGGCCTCAGGCTAGATTTTGTACTGTCACTTTCTATAGCCGCAGATCACACTTAAACTACTGCACTTTTATAGGTAACATTACAACTGGTTTAATTTCTGTTTTCATACAGTTATATTTTTAAAGCTATATGATGAAAACACTCAACCCTAAATTTAAAAAAAGTACATTTTCTTTCTGAATTCTATACAATCACAATATTTCTGTTGTTGCAGAGTGCCCTCCCATTGTCAGGCGGTGTACGTGGGGCGCAGAGCCGTACAGGGGCACCCCCACCCACCTGGACCTGCCTCTGCACCACCTGTACATCCACCACACCCACACGCCCAGCCAGCCCTGCCTCACCTTCGAGCAGTGTGCTGCAGACATGAGGGCCATGCAGCGCTTCCACCAAGACACTAATGGCTGGGACGACATCGGATACAGGTGACACAGGAGAGACACAAACATTCAACTGAACGCTGCGACATGAACTTCTTTAAACATCTGCAATCACAGCTGAACTGGAGATACCATTGGAAGTCATTTACTCTTTGCAGCCTGGCTTTAGGGTGGAGTTCATCCTATATTTCCCAAGTGAATAAAAGACAAACCAAATTGGCTGATAAGCATAAAAAACTAGGAAGTAATTTTTGTGTAACTGTAAGTCAACATTCAAATATGTCAAACTGGTTGTAATTTGATCATTGCTTCATATGAGCACAAGATTCAAAATTCAAGATTGTTTATTTGTCATATTTAATGCTTAGGATCAGAGGAACCGTTGACTCGCTAAGATAGTCGAGAAGTACTAATAGCAGCAATAATAGTACATGGTAAAAAAAAGTGTTGCAAAAGTGCAGGGGAAAAGTAAACAATGTAATAATAAAATATAATAAAATACAAAGGTACAGACAGGATTAAATAAGGTGTAGGCCTACACAGTCTTTCACAGGTTGCACATAATATAGTGTAGTATAAGTATTGCACAGGTAACAGTGGTTTACAGTGAGGTAGTGACAAACATGATATATTCATGTAGAGCAGCAGCACTAAACATATTATGCACAGATACATACATAAATAATAATAGCATTTACATTGTTCATTACAATACTCAATACAATAAAGCTGACTTTGACTTTGTCTTGGCAGTTTCGTTGCTGGTTCTGATGGAAACCTCTATGAAGGCCGAGGCTGGACCTGGGTGGGAGCGCACACTTTAGGACAAAACTCCATTAGCTATGGTGTGGCCTTTATAGGAGACTACGCCCACGTCCTTCCCTCTGGACAGTCTTTGGAGCTGGTGAGGAATAAGCTGACCACCTGCGCTGTGCGTTTGGGTCACCTGGTGTCCTCGTACTTTGTGCATGGACACAGACAGGCGAGGCCAACGTCCTGTCCCGGAGACGCTCTCTACAAGGAGATCCAAACTTGGGAGCACTTTCAGTAATAAACCATCCACAAAAGAAGAACACTTAAATAAAACATAGAGCGCCTCAGTTGTTTGTGTTTCATTGTTTTGTCATTAGAGTTGTAGCTTAGGTCTGTGTTAATAAAATAACATGATGAAAATGTACCTTTCATCCCACCACATAAATCTAAATATAATCATTCAATATAATCATTCAATCTAACTTTCACGTTCATCCCATTTAAGCACAGTTACAATAATAGACTGATTTCAGGGAAGGTTTAGATTCACTTTCTCTCTGTGTGTCCTGCAGCCCTGAAAGTGGCGTCCAGGGGAGCCAGGGGAATTGTGGAGATTGATCTGTTATTATTTATCACATACACTTACAGGGCTGGACTGGGACAAAAAAAATGGCCCTGGCATTTTTGGCTAAGACCAGCCCCTCATAATTAGTCCTGGTTTAGTCAATCAATCAATCAATCGATCAAACATTATTTATAAAGCGCTTTTCATACAAAAAATGTAACACAAAAGCGCCTTTAGTCCTGGTTCAGACCTGATTTAGTCCTAAATTGTGGGCCGGTCTCTAAGTGAAAAAAAACAAACTGTTGGCCCACCGGGAAAATGCCCGGTATGCCTGATTACCAGTCCAGGCCTGTAACACCGCCTGTTATTACTTCCTTTTTCGGGTGCCACCAGGGGGCGCCACACAAAAATGCAGAATATTGAAGGAATATCTTCGAAGTGAGTTTTGTTCTAAATCTTTTATTATTTAAGTTACACATTTTCATGGGTTATTAAAAGCTGCAGTCTGCAGTCTGGTCCAGTCTTGACATTTACAACTGAACTCACTAGTGGCTTAAGTCTTTGCCTCTACACGCAGGTCTGGAAGTAGAAGATACATGATGCTAAAGCCCAAACATGTGGGTGTTGTGGTAAAAGTTGAACTCCCTGAACTTGCCCTCTTCGTGTTACACGAAGTCTCCCTGCGGCCTCCTCCTCCTCCTCCTCCTGCTCCTCCTCCTCCTCCTGCTCCTCCTGCTCCTCCTCCTGCTGCTCCTCCTCCTCCTGCTCCTCCTCCTCCTCGTTACGCAGCCGCGGCGCCTCGGAGCCAAATAACATGGAGTCCTCCGCCTGGCATCTCCGAAGGAGCCATGCAGGAGCCCGGATCGGTGTTTAGCCGAGCCCCCTTCGTCCCTTCGGCAGAGGGCAGGCACGGGCAGCTCCGGGGAAGCACTTGGGCTCCGTGTTCAGCGATGAAGAGCGCAGTTTAAAACAGCGTCTCCTAAAAGTGCTATCCGCAGCGCAGGCCAATTCCAGTGAGTACTAAAAAACTGCAGTTCCAGGGCGTTTGGGAGCACACACCGCGGTGCACGGATGTGTTATTGGAGAAAGTCATCTGACGAGGACAGGATCGATACAAGTGTTTTGAGGGGAGCGACACACAGACGGCTAACTGTGAGCAGCAGACAGCGGTGTGTCCAGAGAGATGTGCCCGGGCACTGGGCCGCTGTGAGGGGGCAGGAGCAGGCAGAGAGGGCCTGGAGGAAAGGCCACTTGTTTTTGATCTAAGTGTATGAAGACCAGACATTCTGAGAAAATGGGTCAAAGCAGAGATGTTGTCACGGGCTTAAGGCTGGAGCAGAAGTCTGGAAGTGTCAGGAACAAGTGGTCATTAGTGGTCATCAGAGCGAGTTAGTCCTGCTTTACTCGAACAAGTTTGAATGCAGCTGTTCCCATAGAGGCAATTTATCAAACTGATCTCAACATGTTAATACACCTTAATACCAGATGTAATTGAACTGTTTTTTACCTTTGCTAAGATGCTGCACCATCACTTTGCCACTAACAACAACTAACAACAAGATGGACAAATATTCACATGGGCAAAACAACAAAAACTGCTTTTGATCAGGCAGTGCTGAGGATTTAAACATCATCTATCGTTTTAGTGAAGGTTTAGAGTATGCCAGTGGCTCTCAAACTTCCCATATAAAGGACCACCAAAGAAAAGATCTGCTTTCCAATAATCTAAATCCAATATATAACAAAACTATTTCAGGTATCATCAAGGGCTAAAAAGTGGACTACATACTGTCCACTGTTGTTCTAAACAAGAAATTATCCAAAGGATGACAACAAAATGGATACACTCAACCCTAAATTAGACGAGCCCACATGCTGGAAAATAGTTGAAACACCACCTGAAAGAGCTTGGCACCACCAGTGGTAAATGTGCCACAAACACTGAAGTGTCGCTTTAATGTAACGAGGTCAAACCTCACTCATAACATTAGCTAACAGACATACTGCTTGTTTCTTAGCCATACCAGGTGTTGATGGATAATTTACAGAATAAAGCTGATCAACTTGATTCATATTGTCAATAAGCATAACAAAATCACAGTGTAGCGCTACATTTTCACAGTGTAGTACACTCCCATTGTGATGATGTGTTGTTTTTTGTGATTCCAGAAGGACCCAAGATTGCACCATGTAGGCAGACTTCTTGACGGTGGGTTGCCATAGTGCTCTCTGGGGGGACCATGGAGCCAGAGGGCCGACCCCCCACCCCAGGGACCAGCTATGGGCCCCTAGATTTACACACCCAGAGCACTCCACTGGCCTCCATTAGCTTCGACGACAACTCTACTCTGCAGGTACATACACAGCACCTGCATGACTTCAAACTACCTTTTCATTGTGGAAATTGGACTCAAGCAGAGTTACTTTGACAGTTTTAGTGCACATTTCTTAAAAATCTTTTGAGTCCAAGCCCGTGTCTCTAATGGCCTCTTAAGGTTCAGCTTTAGCCACTACATGGATTTTGTGGTTGGACCTGCAGCCGTTACTGACACACTTTTATTGAATGGGCTTTTCATATCATTTTTAAAAGTATATTTGCACTCTCTATTGTATGTGTTGTTTTTATACTTTTGTTTTCTATTTAATTGTGTTGTGCTTAAACTTTGTGAACTCTGCTTTTTGAAGGTGCTACATAAATACATATTTTTACTATGAATATATTAAAGGGCCCATATTATGCTATTTTTTGATCTATGTTATAATGTTCCTCATCAAAAACCTACCTAGAATTGTGTTTTGTTTCATTCACACAAACCCTGGATATGTGGGCTGAAACAAACAAACAAACAAACAAACAAAAAAACACTATGTGATGTCATTTCACTGTGTTTTTAAACTCCATCCACCTTTACTAGAATCATTTTGATAATTGCAGCCCTGGAATTGCCCATCTCTAGTGAACAAACGTTCATTTGAAAACTACAGCTCCATGACATCACTAGGTGGAACAGCATGTTGAGTTTTGGAGATATAGACAGACTAAAAATAAAAGGTTCAAACATGTGTGACTTATACAAAACACAACTCCAGGTCTGTTCTTCATGAGGTAACATTCCAACATGACTTAAAGTTCTCAAGAGTCAATTTTGCGCAATATCGGACGTTTTGACCAATTCAAAATAATTGTTTGTGTCTGTCTGTGCAAGCTCTCATGTTCTCCAAATAAACAAGATGGTCCAGCTTCTGCCACATGTGAGCAGACCGAGGGGGCAGAGCCAGGAGGAGGTGCACAGTGGAGAGCTCGCTCCTCTGCCTTCCCGTCCACACTGAGCTGGGACTCCGACTCAGAGAAGGAGACACTGGATGGTAAGACAACAACATGTTTACGCAAAATCTGGTCAGATAACAGAACTCTTGACATTTTAATAAAGTCTAATTCCATGTTTATATGACAGCACATATAGCCTACATGTAGGTACATAGATAGGGAGGTATTAGATGAGTAGATTACACGATTTTGGAGGAGCAATACAAGGAACAAAACACAATGTATTGAGGTACATGTATTACGTACTTCAGAATGAGTCCGTTTTACATCAGAGCCGACACAAAGATGACACATGAAAGAATTCCCGCTGAGATTTGCTATTTTTAAGTTTAATTATTATAAATGATGCCACTTGACAATGTGTTGTCCTTTGTGTTAAAATCTGATTTGAAGTTAGATTGAAAAGCTGTTAAGCTGGTTCTATTTTTACTCGTGAATAGATAATTTATTCAAAAATATAATGCGCTGCAGTCCCAGTGTCAACAGCCACGACACCCTGTGCATCTGTACATTTAATTGGCATCAAATAAAGTATATCCTAATACAACCAAATGTAAGTCATCATTTTAAAAGGATAAAAGGAGAAATTCAATTTGTCAACTGGACAAAGTTTGTTTGGTCGAAAATGTTTCGCCGCTCATCCAAGAGGCTTCGTCAGTTCTGGTTCTAGTGCTGGTTAGACCCTGTTTATATCTCGCTGCAGGGAGGAGCTCACTACACTGAAATAGCTCTGAAACTATCTCAACTAATCTGTCTCTTTGTTTTTCAAATTTCTCTGGCGTCTAGTTTAGCCTCCCTATTCAAGCCCAACGACCCTCTCCACCCCTCTGCCCTGGATCGCCCTAATGTTTCTTTGTTTTTGACTTGGTTTGAGAATCGAATTATAAATGGGAGACAAGTTATGTCCAACTCCCCCATTTCTGTTTAACGATGGATTCTCTTTTTTGACAAAAATAGCCTATTTAACTCCCCTCTCAAACCAGTTTTGTTCCCTGGCTAAGATCTGAACCTTACTGTCCTCAAAAGAATGGCCCGTGGCTTCTAGGTGAAAAACAAAGAGACAGATTAGTTGAGATAGTTTCAGAGCTATTTCAGTGTAGTGAGCTCCTCCCTGCAGCGAGATATAAACAGGGTCTAACCAGTACAATAACCAGAGCTGACGAAGCCTCTCGGATGAGCGGCGAAACGTTTTCGACCAAACAAACTTTGTCCAGTTGACAAATTGAACTTCTCCTTTTATCATGGATTCTACCTGGACGACTGAGGGACTCTTCACGCATCATTTTAAAAGGCATATTGATATTTTGCAATTGATGTCTTTAACGTTCCCTGTGGGTGTGATGCTAGCTGTAGGCATTGCTCTGTCTGAAGCGCTGTTACTCAAAATAGATTTTAATCTGATTTTTAATTTAATGCAATCTGAGAAAGCCAGAAACTGACTGAGCTGAAACTAAGACAATCGTGAAACCTTTTTGGTTCTGTTTGCTAATGTGTGCAGTGTGTTACCGTGGTAACTTATAAACATTCTGCCATACAAATACGTGGAGAACACCCCAGCGTCATATCACTGCAAAGTATTTGGGTCAATGGTGATTTCCAGTTCCATTCTTTACTACCACTATTAAACACATACACTGCCTGACAAGAGTATTAGGACGATTTTGTATTTCTGAACTTTCATAATGATAACAAGACACATTGGTAATGACAACAAATCAATTTATTGATTTATTAAAGCAAATGTCATCATATGTAAAGGCAGATTATTGCAAAAATGTAGCAATATCAAGCAATATTGCAATAAAATGTAGCAATATCAAGTTAAATATCAAGCTTTTTCATCAAAAAACCTTTGGCCTTAATCACAGCTTTACAAATTCGAGACATTCTGTACCACAATTTTTCAAGATATCATCCTCTATAGTTTTCCACTCATCCTGAAGACATTTCCACAGGTGTTTAACGTTAGTCAGATTCCTGGAGCGCACTTTAATATCCAGATAATCCCACACTTTTTGGATGGGTGACAGGTCAGGAGACTGGGGCGTGTCATAACCTGCAGTCGATGACGCTGTTCACACGTCTCCAAATGACCCTGACACAGTTTGGACGAGTGCTTTGGGTCATTATCTTGTTGGAACCAGAAGTTTCGAGAGTTCAGAAATACACAATCGTCCTAATACTTTTGTCAGGCAGTATATGATGTTTGACTAGATTTGTGAAGTTATATGTTATGCATGTATGTAATTTATAGATCAGGGCTGCCATTGAAGTGCAGGACACAAGATATTCATGTATTTAATGCTGGTTTTCCATCTGTTCCATGTGTCAGAAGAGGAGCTGACCCACCTGTCGAACCCTCATGGTCTGGCCGCTCACAGCCCTGGGTCACCCTCGACAGGACTCAGGTGAGGCACGGACAGCAGAATGTGTATTTTGTATCTACTGCCAAATGACTAGTATGTATGGTGGGCGGTGGTGGTCCCTACAATATGTTTCTTGATGGAATCTAAATATCAAATCATCTGATCACACTCAATTTATTACAAAATGTCCCATAAATCTTGAAAAGTGAATCATTCTGTTGCCAACTTCTGCATTTTGTTGCCAGACTTCTTTGTCTTTAATAATTTAAAATAACATACTTGATTTGAGAATGAATTTTAAAGCACTGATCTATTGTGTTAGTTCATTGATCTCTAGTGGTTTTCTTCTTGGTTTGTGTGATGTACTAACTTCTCTTACTTTGATACTATGTGCAAATCCTTTACCAAAAATAGCACTCACATGCCTCTCTTGTCCTACATATAGTATCTTTGGCCTAATAAAAAGAAATTGCCGCACTTTGATTTGCTTATGAAAATGTCACTGCTTTCACTGCTGCCTAGACTTGAATGTGAAGATGGCCAAGAACCGGAGCAAGTGCGGTCTGTGTCCAGCCAAGAGGAGGAGGGGTCAGACAAGAGCACAAGGAGCACAAACACTCAAGAGCCCAAAACTTCTCAGCTCAGTGCAAACCAACGTGAGTACAAACCAGTGATCATAGCAACTGGGGATCTTGTAAAATGACTGTTATGACATGGTAACTTAAAGGTCCAGTGTGTAGGATTGGTGGCGCATAGGTGGATGGTGCTATTGCGCTTCCTGTTTTAGCTACGGCAGACCTCGAGGGTCACCCGGGCGCGCCGTAACGCGGACAGCTCGCGTACCCGCACACGAACGCGTGAAGCACACCCGGCGCTGTGCGAGCCCTCGCCGACAACTACGGTATAAATAAAACGCGGTCCCGTTCTGTTTTTTTTTTTCTTTTCGCATGAAAACACACATTCCCGATCATGTACCATGACACTCTACACATCAAATGAAACCTTACAGTCTCCTCTTTTTGACTATGCAATTCATTTCCCGGCACAACAATCACTCCCCGAGCACATGGGGCTTTTATACGGAAAAGCACAAAACGAGGTTTGTTACTTAGCTTACCTTTGAAGGCTCTGGACAGGTCAAACTCTGTATTTCACCATAAACTTGGTCTCAATCTGTCCGTAAGGATCCAGCGAATAAAATCCAGTAAAACAATTTAGTCCAAAACACGTGTTAGATCCATTACGACGTGTGATCCGGCAGCATGCTTGTGTTGTTTACCCAAAACCACGAGCCTTGCCGAAGGCGAAGGCGGAGCCCAAATGTCCTTCTGCGGCTCTCGTATTCAAAATGGCTGCCTCTGCATGGGGAAGATCCCCCTTTTATGTGACTATATCTAAGTCCAAAAGAATACTTTGATTTCATGATGGAAGTGAAAAGGCTTGGAAAACAATGTATTTTTGAATGGGTATCTTCAATTTCAGTAATTAACGGGTAAAAATCTTACACACTGTCCCTTTAATGAAGCAAAAAATAACTCCATCTGTGTTTTTCCATGTAAAAGCAAAGCAGTAATAGTAGCTTAGTACTTAGGTTCATCGCGCCTTTCAAAATACCCAGAGCTGTTTATATTGCATTATCATTATCATCTGTGCTATCGATCACTAAGACGGTAATCGTTCACGCGCACATCAGATTCATCATTCATCATGTAAGAGAAGTGTCTTGCCCTAGGACACAAGTACTATGCGCTCACAGCTGCCCCGCTACAGCACCTGGTATTTCTATAAAACTGTCTAACCGGGCTCAATCTGGCTTCAGTTCTGAGATCTGATGAGATTGTGCAGTCTCAAGGTCGTATGGTTGTAAATAATTGAAAAATGACATTATAGCAGTTCACCTTTTACGAGCTAATAGTGAGTTTTATAAAAGAAAACAAAATCTAACACAACAGCATTTCACTCTGCTAATAGCTTTGAGTTTATGAACATTTAAAAATATTACCAGGCTGAGGTTGTTGTTGCTAATCAAAAATAAGGCAAAACTGTTTATTTGAATGGGGGATCTGGGAATTCGGTGGCAAAGTAGTTAGTCCTTTTTGTCTCTATGTACTAGCTGGCCACTTTCCATGTTGTTCTCCTCTAAAGCCCCAAGGATGGGCTTCAGTCAGGCTGTAAGGCAAAATCCCAAACTAAAACTTTGCCCACTTTTACTATCAATGTTACCAACACAAACCCACGCCACCGTTTGCTTCTTTTCATCTGCTCATTTGAAATCTTCTGGTTCTCTTCACAGCGGCTGACGGCGCTCGCTGGAATGTAAGCGAGCCATCTGAGCCGTTTGTCTCCAAATCCCCACCAGAGGAAGGCTGCCAATCGGTGCAGGAGGTTCACAAGACGGATGGCTTCCAAACACACATGGGAAAAGAATTCAAGGAACGGGAGCGAGACGTGTACAGCTTCCCTGGAGATTCTGACCCCGACAGCCCTCCTCCCGCTCCCTGGGCCCGCTGCACGTTCATTCAGCGCTGCAGGAAGAAGAGAGTGCTGCTTAGACCCTTCTCTGGCATCAGCCCCGATCTTGGGAAAAACTCAAAAGACAGTGAGGCGGAAAAGATGTATGATTTTGACGAAGACGATTTACTGGAGGAACCTAAAGAACAAGTGCAGGAAAGTGCCTCAGAGGTGGACAGCCAAATTTTTACTTGTGTGGAATGTAGCATTTACTTCAAGAAGCAGATCCACCTACAGGAGCACATGGTGGAGCACTCCCAAAGCGCTTCAGAGGAAAAGGAAAAGATTGGTGAAAGCAGTGAGTTTAAGTGTACAGAGTGTAGTTGGAGTTTATCAAACGAAACCGAACTGAAGAGCCACCAAAAGCAGCACCAGGAATCGCGTGACAAAATCTTAAAGGAGATTGAGAAATTGAAAGTTGACGATTTAAAAAAACAAGAAGACAGTGAGGAGGCCTTAACAGTCCATTCGCCAGTAAGAATCCCAAATACAGATTGCGCCATTGTGGATTTAGATGCTCCAGATATCAGGACCCCGGTTCAAGGGAGAGGGCAGACTGGATACCGACGACGTTTTATCTGTCCCGTATGTAATTTTAGCACAAGAACGCCACAAGCACTGGCAAATCACAAAAAAACCCACAACAGAAAACCCACTTCTACTCAAATCGCTTGTTTATACTGTGCCTTCCGAACGTCAAGTAAAAAAGTTTTAAGGGATCACCTGAAACTCACTCACCAAGGGCACGGAGAGAATGGGCAAAATCCAAAACATATTTTAAATTCCAAAATCTCCATGCCTGGTAAATTCCACAGAGGAGCTGGTGCCTTGGACGACTGCACAATACCAGATGGAATAACTGGGAATATGGGGCAAAATAGGAGACAGAATATTTGGACTAAAGTGGCCAGGCTTAATCCCAGATCGGAGTTTGATAAACTGCCTGATAGTGAGGATGAGGTGCAAGTAACAGAGGATATTAGTGAACAAGACGGAAAATCCACTCAGCGTACAAGATCTCTGTCCAACTCGGGTGAGTGCAATTATTGCATTTATTTGAAACATTATTATACAAACTCTTTGGCATACTTTTGATTTTAGTTTGTCAGATGTTTCTTGACTCCTGTTTAGAGCTGTCACGTGCGATATATTACTGAAGTACAGTAAATATACATAAGCGATAATATTGAACCCAATCCATAAAGCAGAATTAACCCTCGAAAAAGTAAGTAAGTAAGTAAAGTAAAGTAAGTAAAGTAAAGTAAAGTAAAGTAAGTAAAGTAAGTAAAGTAAAGTAAGTAAAATTTTATTTATATAGCACCTTTCACAGACAAGAGCCACAAGGTGCTTCACAACAAGACTTAAATTACAAATATACAAAATACAAATATATAAATATAAAAAGGTGGAGACAGTGATTAAGATCAAGACAACATAAAATCACAGCAGCCCAGAAACACTAACCAAAAGCTTGCACAAAAAAGAAGGTCTTAAGTTGGCTTTTAAAAGCGTCAACAGACTCAACTGAACGCAGAGAGAGCGGAAGATCGTTCCAGAGCCGAGGAGCAACAGCCTGGAACGATCGGTCTCCTCTGGTCCGAAAACGCGTGCGTGGAACCATCAGTAGATTCTGATCCACAAACCTCAGAGCCCTCACAGGGGAGTAAGGCTGGATCATATCCCTGATGTATGAGGGAGCCTGGCCAGGCAAAGCTCTAAAAGTTAAAACCAAAATTTAAAAATGTATCCTATAGGACACTGGCAGCCAATGAAGCTCCTTTAAAATAGGGGAAATGTGAGTCCTCCTATTTACACGAGTCAGAATTCTCGCTGCAGAGTTTTGGACTAATTGCAGTCGAGACAGCTCCTTCTTGTTCAGACAAGAAAACAAACTATTGCAATAGTCCAAACGTGATGACACAAAGGCATGAATGATCAGCTCCAAATCATTTTGTGAAAAAGAATCTAAATGTACAACTTTGTTAAAAATATGAACTGCAATAAATAAATGACACAATGCCACAGTTAAGTAGTTTGGTTGTTTCTATATTGAGTCATAATCAAGTTCACAATTCAAACTTCTACAGCTCAAATCTGATCATAATACAGAAAAAATAATACCAGAAAACGTACCCACAATAAATATTACCCCTAAACATTATTGTCAGGTAGTAATTTAGTGGTATATAGTATTTCTTGTCCCAGGCCGACTTCTGTTCTGCATTATGGCCAAGGGTTCTGTGTCATTGTCACAGACATGGGTAATATCACAAATTAAAAAAATAAACATTTTTCTCCTCAAATGGATTTTCTATTTTATTTTATTTCATTGTGTCTTTTATAAACAAATACAATTATTTCAATATTAATTTCTTTAATATGAACAAACTTCTAATCATTGCCATCTAACAAAAAAATAGTCAAATTTGTTCCGCCAAAGAACTAAGCTCTGAACCACCTGCTTTTACCGTGGATCTCTGTTACAAAGACATTTTGAAATGACTAAGTCCTGATCTTGATTAAAGTCATATTAATTGCACAGCCACTGTGTTTCCAGTTTTCTGTGCCACCATTTCTCGCTGCTCATTGTCTAAAAACACCAATGAGCAAAAAAGTAATACAAAAAAAAGACTCCTGTTAGAATACAGAAAGCTTAAGCACAACTTGAAACAGAGCAAAGCACTTACCTAATTTTTAAACTGACCAGACTATTTAAATATGAAAAATCATGTAGGCAGTTAACAGATGACCTGTGGTGTGTCCAGATGAAGCTGCAGCTCAGGGCAGCAGCCCACGGCCTCTGAGGAGGAGGAGCATGAGGCATGAGGACAAGCAGGACGGACAGCCAGATGGAAAGGTGTTCTACCTGAGACGGAGCAGTCGGGTCAGTGCCGCTCCAGTGCTGGTGCCCAGTGATGATGAGGAGGGTGATGAAGAGGGTGCACGACGGCTGCTGTCAGATGTCCTTCTGGATGAAGACGCAGAGGAGATTGATGAGGACACAGAGGAGCTAAAGAGTGTGGAGAGGAAGTGCCCTTACTGCCCCGATCGATTTCATAACGGCATCGGACTGGCCAATCACGTGAGGGGGCACCTGAACCGAGTGGGCGTTAGCTATAACGTGCGCCACTTCATCTCCCCCGAGGAGGTCAATGCCATAGAGAGGAGGTTCTCTTATCAGAAGAAGAAGAAGAAAGGTGACACAGACATTATTTTACTACAGTGGTACCTCACCTTACGAAAGACCCAACAAACGAACATTTCAAGTTACGAAAAGCTTTCACGTTAAATTTTGGTCTCTAGATACGAAAGAAAATTCAAGTTACGAAACGCGAAATCTCAAAAATTCAAATAATGCACGCTCAGCCACACACATTATACGCTTTTCTCAGACTGGATTTAAACTTTTCTCACATTTGTCTCTGTTTAAACACTCAAACTTTCATAGATTTTCAACAAAATTATTAATAGTGAAGTGTGGGGGGGAAGGGGGAGGGGGGAGAAAACTGCGCTCTGACACGTGTGATAGCGCAGCATGACCCGGCGCGGGGCTGCCAGCAGGACTAAACCTGGACTAGACCTGGACTAGACCTGGACTAGACCTGGACTAAACCTGGACTAAACCTGGACTAAACCTGGACTAAACCTGGACTAAACCAGGACTAAACCAGGACTAAACCAGGACTAAACCAGGACTGGACCAGGACTGGACCAGGACTAAACCTGGACTAAACCTGGACTAGACCAGGACTGGACCAGGACTAAACCAGGACTAAACCAGGACTAAACCAGGACTAAACCAGGACTAAACCAGGACTAGACCAGGTGGATTAAAGCGCCGCGTGCGGGTCTATTTCCTGGTTTTGTTTCGAGTCACGGCTGAGGCGAGCAGCGAGGGGGACCGCACGCAGTCTGAGCACATGAACGAACACATGCAAGAGCCACGGTGGTCTAGACCTGGTCTAGACCAGGTCCCCCTCGCTGCTCACCTCAGCCGTGACTCGAAACGAAATCAGGAAATAGACCCGCACGCTGCGCTTTAATCCACCTGGTCTAGTCCAGGTTTAGTCCAGGTTTAGTCCTGGTATAGTCCACGTTTAGTCCAGGTTTAGTCCTGGTATAGTCCACGTTTAGTCCTGGGTCTACAGTCTCTACGCAGAACACAATGTTACACTATAAAAAAAGTTACACTATAAAAAAAAACTTGGATCGGGGCCTTGGAACGAATCAGGCTTTTTCCATTGAAATAACTACTCAACTTACGAAAAATTCACGTTACGAAACCACTTCTGGAACAAATTAATTTCGTAAGGTGAGGTACCACTGTATTTGTTTTATTATGTGGATCAAACTTTTATGATTTAATTGTTTTTGGACTTAACTGTGTAAGTCTCATGATGTCTCCTCCGGCCAGGTGCCCGCACTTCTCTCACACATCATCACAAACCTCCAGAGCAGACGCTGTGTACTGTTTCACTTTCACATTCTCACAGGCTGCTTCCTGTGTCCACAGTTGCGAACTTTGACCCGGGCACCTTCAGTGTGATGCACTGTGAGTTCTGTAACGCCGGCTTTGACACGCGGGCCGGCCTGTCCAGTCACGCACGCGCCCACCTTAGAGACCTGGGCATCACCAACTGGGACATCACCATCTCCCCCATCCACGTGCTCAGAGACGTGTTCTCGAGCCGGCCCGACCTGGTCATCCCCACCGCCCCCCCACGCAGCCTGTGCGACGACGAAGAGGACGAGGACAGTGAGGAAGATGATGACATTATTGAGGTGAAGCTGGAGGAAGAGTCAAGGTCTGAGATATCAGAATCAGCTGTGCCCTGGAAATATGAGGAGACGGAGATAAAAGAATGTAAAGGTAAGAATTCAAATCAGTCATTTGTGATGTTTAGAATCCGTCTTCAGTAAGATTGTTTGAGACGGATGTCGTGTGAGTATTTAGTTAACTGAATTCATTGTAAAAACAAATACTATGCTTCAAATTAGATGATCAACTCGACTTCTGTTAAAATGTCCTCTCTCATGCCTTTTCTTTGCCTCAGATAACTACGTTTAATGCATTCTTTCAACATGTGTTTACAACATGAAAGATCAAGTCAAAGGTGTCCAAAAGTAGTTAAAAAAACAGAATATTGCAGAACGGGACTTTAACCCCTTGTCACCTTTCAGTGTTTTAAAGGAGAATTAACTTTTTTTTACAATCTGAGCCTTATTTCAGTTACCTGGCCAGCCAAATGATATCTCTCTGTATTTCCTATACACCGCGATACCATTTGGACACTCTCCATCCACTCTCGCTCCTCCGGTTCCAAACCGACTCCGCGATTCTGATTCGTTCAAAGATGGTGACGTCAGTGCACCCGCCTTTGCCCGCAAAGTCACTCTTAGGCAGCGGAAGTTCCGCCTCAGTTTTGAATCAAGATGGCGCAATCTCTGATTGGTTCACTTAGCTGTCTGTCTACGCGCAACCGCAGCGCATTCTGTGGATCAAGCGTTACCAGACTCACTCGCTGGTACAGCGATGAGTCATGGATTCTTCCAGGCAATTATTTCAGTAATAAAACAAGTTGTTTTACTCACCCATAGCACTTTGGAGATGTTTATATCTGTAACGCGAGATATAATATATGCCCCGTGCGGTCTCCAAATAACACAAATTTTAGCACTTTTCAAATCATAGAAGCTCAATGTCTTAGTCTACACTTTAGTTTGAGTCAAAAGTGGCCTGTAATCCGAGATTTATCCATAATTTACAGATTTGTGTTTCATGTTTGGGTCCCGGGAGCTGAGAGTGAAATAAACTGTGACTCCGCACATGCGCACTGTCCTCCACATCTACTCAAAACTATGGATAAATCTCAGATTACAGGCCACTTTTGACTCAAACGAAAGTGTAGACTAAGACATTGAGCTTCTATGATTTGAAAAGTGCTAAAGTTTGTGTTATTTGGAGACCGCAAACATGTGCCCCGAGCACTCACGTTACGGAGATCACTAATCTAAAACATCTCTGGAAATGCTCCATATGACACCAAAGTGCTATGGGTGAGTAAAACAACTTGTTTTATTACCAAAATAAGACTCAGATTGTAAAAAAAACATTAATTCTCCTTTAATAAGTTATGAACTTTAAAGAATTGTTCATTAAAATCATGAATATTCATTATTATCATGCATGTATCTTTCTGCATTCAAGCTGGTGATATTTACTTTGAGGTACTGAGCAATAATAAAACTTTTTTTGTGTGTGAATTAATGTGGTTTGCTAAGTTACAAGTGTTTGCTTTGACTGGCTGTAAACCGACAGTGTTTAAGTGTTGACATTTCCGGGCAGCAGGTCCATGTACAGTAGTATGCAAATGTGCGCTTGATGTGCTCTGAGCTGTTGTTACTTTTGTAAAACTGCCATGTCGTCCATTTGATCAGTCGCCTCCTTGATCTAAACTGCTGCTATGAACTTTTTCTTTAGTGCTTCAGTATCTCGGAGATGTCATTTTAATTCCAAATATTGCTCATTTGATTTGTGGGTGAGTGAAATATCAGATGCTTCTCTCGCTCTTGGATAGATTAGGTCGTGACCTAAATCCAACTCTGTCACAGTGAGGGAACCCCCCCATGCAATGCAATAGCCCGGGGTAGTGGCAAGTGCATTGAGAAGTTGTGATAACAGACTCGTTCTTGCTTGTATACTGTTGTGATTGCTGCAGAAGTGTGGTTCAGTGGCTGTATGAGGAGGTGTCAGGGGATGGTCCCTTATGCCCCCCTCTTTGATGCCAACCTCCGCCTTCCTCTGTCGGTCACGCCTTAAGCTTAGCGGTGCATATGGGGCAAAATGGCTGCTTCCACCTCCCCGCAGACCCAAACAATAGCGGAAAAGCAGTCGCCTGGTGGCTCTCACGGCTGCTGGGAGTCCGATGCACTGCGGCTGCGGAGCGGTGAGTCCAGCTCCAGCCGCGTTTCCCCCTCCCCGGGCTGGCACAGTGGCGCTCGTTCCCAAACGATGCCCCTGCGCGCCCGCCGTGCCACATCTCTCCACACAACAAGCGTTCAAAGTGTTTTTCTCCAGAGAGCACGTCAAGACAAACGATGGTCGCGCAGGTAGCCCACGGTGCGCCCTTGTCACGCGTGTCAGCAGCCCCCACAGACGCGCGTTGGGATTGTTTTGTGCTCGGTAATAAGTGGCGCTCCTATTGGCTCGCACATTACTGTATTTTCTTCCTGTCTGAGCCTTTCATTGAGTGCGTCTGGGATGACGTCCAGTATTTCAATGCTGCAGGATCTCTAAAATTACCTACACTTGCCCAATCCTCGCCATTTTACTTTGATTTTTGATAGAGGACGTGCCGTGCCTTCCAGTGTATGTATCCGTGCATGGTTTTACGCACTCGTGTAGACATAGTTAAGCACTTTAAAACGTAGCGGGTGATGTTGGAGAACTTAGGGAAGGTGAAGTGCAGTGGAAGTGACACTTTTGCTCGGGGTTAAGCAGCGGTGTTTCCTAAAGTCAGCTCTGCGTGTGCTCGCGGTAATGATGCCCGTGCCATTGTGCGCGTTTTCATGTGAGACGGTTGTGGTGTAACGCTGCGCTCTGGTGTCACATCTCCGCTCTTTTACAGTCAGGAGATGAAGTGACAAGCGCAGAGCCGCCCACCAGACAAAAAGCATTGTCTGTCTCCGCGTCTCTCTTTTGATTTAGCCATTTGTCGCAGAAAATGGCACTTTTGTCCCAGGAATCCAAGAAGAAACACTACCATGTGTGTTTTTATACAATCCAAGAATGTTATTTTACTAAATTTCATATTATTTTGTTTAAAATACAAAAACTAAATGAACTCATGTCTGAAAACATTTTTATTTTTGGACTAAAATGTCATTCTGTAATTGCACATGTGTACTTACCTGTGCGTGCATGCGGTAGATTATTAACAGGGTACATATGTTTTGTCAGGTATTAAAATGCAGGCATCAGCATTTGGCGTGTGTGGGTTTGAGTTGTGATGAAGTTGCTGTGTCTTTGTGTGTGAACCTCAGATGAGGAGGAGGAAGTGGCTGTTGAAGAAGGCGATGCGCTGCAGCTGGCCGATCTGAGCCTGGTCCGGGAGTCAGACAGGTCGCCCCAGGAGGATGCCCGCACCAAGGGTGAGTGAGCCCGTGTATCAACAGGGACGGGATTAGCCACACAGAAGCCTTATCATGGCTGTCAGTGCATGGGGAAACAGAAGAAGTGAACCTAGAGGGCTGCCCCTAGGGACCCTGAGAGGAAGATAAATGTACTTAGGGGCTAAATGGGGCGGTTTTACATGGGGCCAAAGCAGGGAGCAGACAGGAGGGTAAGTGAGGGCAGTGCTCCCCTGAGACACCGTTATACCTGAGTTTGCAAAAGTAACACGCGCTGTTAGGTTAGAATATGCTAATTTAGTGTTTTATTATATGTAAAATAATATGATACAATTAGTCCAAATATATATATATTTTTAAGTGAATGAAAATGTTGAGAATTTAGAGCTGATGTGTGGTAATGTGGTAATCCAAAGCTTAAATCCCTTAGTCACATGTGGCTTGTGTGTTTGCAGACGATTATTTGAAGTGTGAAGTGTGTGGGGCCCAGTTTGAGACCAGACGAGGCCTCTCTAGCCACGCCCGCTCCCACTTACGGCAGCTGGGCATCCGAGCCTCTGAGAGCAGCGGGGCACCCATCCACTTCCTGTACCAAATCGCCAAGGAGCGCAATCTAGACGGCCAAATACGTCATCTTCACGAGCCCGATCCAGCCAAGAACGGTTCTCCCTCCACTCCATGTGAAGCAAGTGATGAAGTGATAGAAGTCATGGATGTGGAGAAGACACCTGTCCCTCCCTCCCTCCTTGCCAAAGCAGCCAAAGCAGTGCCACCCTCCACCTCCTGCTCCACCCCCACTCCTGGTGCCTCTCCTCTCCTGGCACCCTCTCCCTCTTCAGTGGTGAGGAAAGCCCCCATCTCTTCCCTGCTGCCAGTGTCTTCCCCTCTGCGCTCTCTGGAGCACAAAGCCGGAGGAATGAAGAGCCTGACCTCCAGTCTGGCCACGCCCCCGGCCACCAAACCCCTGTGGGCCCCGCAGGACAACGATGCTCCGCTCAACCTCAGTAAGTATGAAACATTTTCTGTCTCTGTTCAGAGAAAAGAGTGTCCTTTGGTTTGTTTTTAGACTGCTGCCGTCTCTTACCTTTGCAACACTTCAGTCTATTTTATTTTCATCGTATTATTACATGTGTGTAACTGGGAAACATTTGTTAAGAGATGTTCATGCTTATTATTCAAAGAGCTGGTAGTTTAGGCCTTCTACTAACAGTGCATATTGCCATTGTTCCCTTTGGCAAGACGCCCTATTCACATGTGTTTGTGTGTGTCATCTTTGGAGGTCAGAAAGCCATTGTTAATCCCTACCTAAAGAGGAATTACTATTTATTATCACAGATATTATTGCTCCGCTAAACCTTGTTAATACATTTTTAATGTAATGTTTTCATTTTCATTGCCTGAGGTTACATTTGGGTGACACACTAGTGTTGTTTTAAGTCTATGAGTATCATGATGTGCTTATAAAAATAATGTTAATTATTCATTACTAATGAGTAACATTTTTAATGGTGCAGCTCTAGAGGCCGACCCCCACAAAGACATAGTGTGCCAGCTGTGTGGAGCTTGGTTCGAGACAAGAAAAGGCCTGTCCAGTCATGCCCGGGCCCACCTGCGCCATTTTGGGGTGGAGTACTCTGAATCCAAGGGCTCGCCCATAGACCTCCTCACACAGCTCATAGACAGTGATGAGTTCAAGCACAAGGCCAGAGAACTGCAGCTGGACGCTCCTGTGGAGAGACAGGGCCTCAGCAGTGCACTCTCTTCCTCAAAGCCCCCCCTGTTCTCCCTCCCCACGTCTTCTTCCCCTCTGCTGTACAAAGTGACCACCTCCAAAACTACCTCTGCTTCTCCGATACTTGGCCCACCAGCCAAGCGCCTCAAGCCCTCCTCCATGCAGATCTTCCGCCTGAACAGTGGAGAGTTTATGACCCTTCCTCTCAGTAAGTTCTTTTACATTTAAAACATTTCCATCACAATAAAAAGCTTTTGAAGTTTTCATGTTTTTTAATATGTATGAATATGAATATATAATATGAGTGACGCCCACACAAATCTTCAGCGTCATCACTGCTCAGTCCATGTCTTGTTACTGTCTGTGGTGTCACAAAAAACATTCTATT
Source organism: Paratrypauchen microcephalus (assembly GCA_036785185.1). NCBI lineage: Eukaryota > Metazoa > Chordata > Actinopteri > Gobiiformes > Gobiidae > Paratrypauchen > Paratrypauchen microcephalus. The sequence continues at coordinate 459,212 of JAVJIX010000181.1, read as the reverse complement.
GTTATTCAAAGTCCGAGTCTGCAGCATTTGCTTTTATCTTTAAGGAGGTGGTGCAGCCCTCAATTTGCTTTAAATATGGTTTCAGATCTGTCTTAATCGTTTGTTGTGAAGTGGTGGACCCTAATAATAATTGCCATTGATTTCATTTGTTATATCTTTGTAACCCCGCAGGGGGGCAGCTTAGATTGTAAGAAAAAGGTAAATTAAGTAAACTGAACAACGTTTTAAGATTGAAGATATTTCGTCTCTTATCCAAGATCCTTCCTCCCTCATCAAGGCAGCCATGAAAAAAATCACAAATAATTGCTGTTTTTCCCAGGTGAACCTCTGAAGGAGATAGGTTGTGAGTTCTGCGGAGAATACTTTGAGAACCGCAAAGGTCTGTCCAGTCACGCCCGCTCCCACCTGAGACAGATGGGCATCACACAGTGGTCCGTCAATGGCTCACCCATTGACACTTTGAGGGAGCTCATTGCCAGGCGTGGTCTTCCCTCTGCTTTGCCTCTAAAACCTCTGAGGACCCCAGCTCCGCCCTCTCCAGCCCCTCCTCGCTCACCTCTGTCCAGCTCTTCCTCTCCTCCCAGTGCCCTGCTCACCCGCCTGCCCTTTGCCTTTGCTCGCCGCCACAGTCCGCCTCAGATGGTGCCCAAGTTGAACTCCACTCCTCCTCAGTCCTCTCTGAGCGGACTACTGAAGCCCAAAGCAGAGCCAGTGCAGCTGGATGTGACCAGTCCCGGGACAGTGGCTCAGTCTGTGGGATACTCCCCTGGAAGCCCCACTCTGACCAGTTCTAACAGTGTGCATCCACTCAACCTCGGTAATTGGGAATTTTACTTTAATTAACTTCTTTAAAAGTCTATTATCATAGTCTATTAAAATTGTGTAAATCAGCTATTGCTTTGTTTATTGGTTTCAGATGTGTGTTTGGTCATCCTTAACAGTCAAAAAAAAGATCAAAGATCAAAGTCAGCTTTATTGTCAATTCTGCCATATGTGTTCAACATACAGTGAATCGAAATTTCGTTTCTCTCTGGCCAGGTAGTGCAAAAAAGACAGTGTACAAAATACAATATAAAGACAAAACACAACAAAAACTATCTAAGACAGAGAGTCAAACATTGTAGTGGTAGAACTATCCAGTACATGTATCATGTTGGCAAGTACAACACTGTTTCTCTAACAGTCCTGTTTATATTCTCAGCAATGTCTCATGATGTGGAGCCACCTCGGGACATCCGCTGTGAGTTCTGTGGGGAATACTTTGAGAACCGTAAAGGTCTGTCCAGTCACGCCCGCTCCCACCTGAGACAGATGGGCATCACACAGTGGTCCGTCAATGGATCACCCATTGACACTTTGAGGGAAGTGATGCGTAAGAAAGGGGTAACTTCTGCATCATCTTTAGAGCCTGAGATTAAGAAAGAATCAGGTGCAGAGGCCAGCGGTCCTTCATTGGAGTGTCTAAGGGGTATTGTAGGTGTGTCCACTTACCAGTCTTCCGGTGTGCACAAGCCTCCCCTCCCTCTGCTCCAGGCAGGGCTCAGAGTTCCCAAAGCAGGGCTCAGCTCTGTGGGCACATCTGCTGTCCCTTCTGGAGGCAGGTTTTTGGGACTGTCCCCTTTGGGAAAACGTCCACTGTCAGAGGACGGACTGTCCAGGGACACAGCCCACTCACCACTAGGTCACTTCAAGACCTATTCACCTCTACCACATGACCTGTCCTTCAAGAGCAAGTCCCCTCCGGTCAAGCACAGATGTAAGTCACTCTTTGTAAATGTTTGTTAGTGTAATTGTTCACATTCAGTGGTACTGACACCTTCCTCTTCCATCAGCTGATCCCAGCTGTGAGCTGTGTGGATTCTACTTTGAGAACCGTAAGGCTTTGGCCAGTCACGCTCGAGCTCACCTCAGACAGTTTGGAGTGACCGAGTGGTCAGTGAATGGATCCCCGATTGAGACGCTCAGTGCTTGGATTCGCAGTCGGCCTCAGAAGGTTCTGGACATGCACCGAAGCTACATGCAGGGCAACTGCTCAGCCCTCAAGAAGGTCAGAAGGATTTGTATATATAAATCTTAGAATGTTTTTTTAATATCAAGGTATCGTTTTGCTTAAATTTGTACTGTATTTGTACAATTTGTAGTAGTATATTTACTTTGTATTTTTAATGTGAAAATCATTGGAAAGTACAGTCTGATCATTATGCAACAGAAAATTGCATTTGGAATGGTCTGTAATTGCCCGTTACTCATGAGTTTGAAGTCTTGCCCTGTGCACTAGTATTTTCCACTGGGTTTGACTGATCATCGGCCCCTTTAGGCTGTACAAGCCTGTAACCTGGTGTAGTTGGAGGGAGACAGATCTGAGCGGCTCCGGCTGGTTTCTCAACAGACACTAGCGTCTTGGAAAGCCTCAGACGTGTTGTCTAACAGCTTTGAGCCTTACTGTAGATCCTATGTCTTTACACCCAGCTAAAATCACTGCGGGGACAGATGCCAGAACAACTCAGCTATCGACTTGATAGTTGCCATAGTAACCAGGGTGCCTGGCAGCTTATGTTTCATCTTCAGATAAATTATGGCATGCTGTTGATAGAAGAAAATGTCTGTTTTTTTCTCTCCCTCTTTCTTCCCTCCTGAATTAGTTTCTGGTGCATTTGCGTCACTCTTAACACCTTTTCTCTGAGCTGATATGTGACACAAATACAGAGCAGATTGCATTTCCAATGTCCTTGTCAGTCAAGTTGTAAAGATTTATTCATACCAGAATACCAATCCTACCTCACCTAATTGAACTCAATACCTGAGGACAGTCTAATCGAAGAGATAACATATTTCATTCAACTAAATATAAAAAAAATATATATTAAAATGTTTCCTTAAAAACTGTTATGCATCAGATCTAACATGCAAATGAAATGGCTAAACAAAGTTGTTTCTGGCTGGATTCTGGTTTCTTTCACTGCTCATAAATTGAATGAAGAATTTCAATTGAAAGATTTTTGCTTTTGTAATCACACTGTACAGTGTGACTCTGTGCATGTCACCATCACACGTGATAGTAGTTGTATGTAATGTCTGCTGCACCATGCACAGCGATAATGATGTTTTTCTCTAATCATCTTCATTCACTGATGTTTAGTGTTAGGAGAGTTTGCTTTGAAATTGTCAAAAGGATATGTTGCAAGTCGTGCGTAATCTAGCTCAATAAGTCACAAGCCAGTGCTTTCTCACTCTCAGAAATTCTATGTTTTTGCTGCTGTGTTTTAGTAATAACCTTCAGTTATGTATTTATCAGTATATACTCTTATTACTGTTACTATTTACCTGTATATTATGATTGATTTGTCTATTGGACTGATACTTAATAAACTTAAGGTTAGATTTGTTTTCCTTATGGCTGATGCTGATCATATTGCTGATGCTGATCATATTGCTCTTCACCAGAAGTGCAGGTCGCCTGTCTCTGTGTCAGAGGATTCTCCTCATGGCCTCTCTGCTTCATCACCAAAAGCATCAGCCTCCTCTTCCTCCTCTTCCTCTGCGTCTCAGTGGTCTTCATCATTGGCAGTCAGGCTGGTTCCACACTTAAACCGTGAGGTCGCTCACTGCCCCTCCAAAACCTCTGGGGATGAATCTAGCACTAACCTGGACACCATTCCCCCCAAACCTGTGGACAGGAGCCCCTGTCCCTCACGGCCTTCTGGCAGCCTCCCTCTCCAAGCACAGGTGGCTCGCAGTGAGCTCAACGTCCGCCTGCCCAGAGGTACGTCAGGCTGGTGGTAGTGTAAAAGTATCCATGAGTTTCAGAAAGATTAAATAATTCTGGACTGTCGCCATAGCAATGAACAATTAAAAACTAACTATCTTTCAAATGGTGAAAAGTCCTCAAAATGTTGAAACCCATGAAAACTATATTTTCATTTGACACCCTAAAGATTTTTTTTGGCTTGAGTCATTTGTTGGCAACACAGGGTTGCACCTGTAGTGGATCAAACAAAAGTGGAAAAATGATGTGAGTTTGTCTGCGGAGCAGTTGTATAATGATGCACCAGGACACATATTTAGGCTGTAAATGTCTCATTGTGCTGTTTTAAATGTTACCTGTGATGCACATGAACAAACTTTTAGCACAGCCTTGGTACAAAGTTAGTCTTGTTTGTTTTGGACAGTGATTTGCCTTTGGTGCATCCTGCATTCAAGCCGCTGCTTAAATTACACATATATAGTATATGTTTATAGTCTAGATTTTACATGTTACAACTATGTATTTATTTTTACAGATACAGTTGTATCTTCAAATGACTAAGAAATTACAGTTTTAAGACAAATAATGCAACTTTCATCATAAAAAAAAACAAAAACATTGAAACCAGTCAGAAGATGGTTTCTTCAGTTGAGCTGGTTAGCTCAACTGGTAAGTCACTGACTTTCCCCCTGGGGGTTGTGGGTTCAAATCCCCCCCGGGCAATGAGTTAACCAGTGTGGGTCCTTGGGCAAGACCCTTCACGGTACTGCCCCTTGGGCGCCGAAAAAGACGGCTGCTCACTGCTCCTGAAAAGGATGGGTCAAATGCAGAAGTCAAATTTCTCCCGTGTGTCACTGTGTGTGAGACCAATAAAGGCTTAATCTAATCTAATCTAATCTTCTTCTCCTGCTTCTGTCCTCTATAGGGTTTGAGCGTCGCCCCCTAAAGCACCCCTCCTGCCCTGAAGGAGCAGAGCGGGACAGCAGCTCCCCCCGGCCCCCCCGTACAGGCACAGGCACTGTACCCGCCCTGGTCCCCAAGCCCCCTTCTTACCCCCTCGTCAAACTAGAGGGTAACTTCTACACCCTCAAGTGCCGGTGAGTCCATGTCCAATTTTGTCATGTCAAATAAACTTTTAGCTTTTAACCGTGCCACAGTGATATTCACTCTTCACAGCCCTCCTTGAGTAGTGTATTTTTGTGAAATGAATTTGCCCCGTCTGTTTGGTCAGAACTGATCATATGGTCTCGTATAGGGTATCATATTTCTGTCATCAGTTTGATGCACTGGCCCACATTGAGGAAATTGTGTAAATGCAGATGAAAATATTTTTCATGCACCAATAAGAACAGGTCATCTGGTTCTAAACTAAACCAGTGCAGCATCAGTACACTTATTTTGATCGTACCTACCTTATAGCATCATGTTGCTAGTGTTAATGCTCCACTCCCCACTGTTGTTGTCATTAAATAGTAACATGCGTGAAAAGTCCCTCAGTCGTCCAGGTAGAATCCATGATAAAGGGAGAAGTTCAATTTGTCAACTGGACAAAGTTTGTTTGGTCGAAAACGTTTCGTCGCTCATCCGAGAGGCTTCTTCAGCTCTGGTTCTAGTGCTGGTTAGACCCTGTTTATATCTAGCTGCAGGGAGGAGCTCACTACCCTGGAATCATTCTGAAACTATCTCAACTAAATTGTATCTTTTGTTTCCCTGGCGTCTCGTTTAGCATCTCTATTTAGCCCTATGAGCCCTGTCCGTTTCTAGGAAACAGTTACAGGGGAGAGGATTCCCAGTCCTCTCGCCCCGTCCCTTTTAGTCGCCTTTTACGACACGCAGGGAATACGGTGGTAGTATTCTCTACCCCCCTCTTTTAGGGGGGGGGGGGGGCCCTAACCCCAACCCCTAACCACAGGAGGGAAAGGAACAAAAATGTATGCCCTGTCTAGGCTACCCCACTATGGTGGGACACAGCCTTTGTATATAGATAGATTTAGCCCTATGAGGAGCTCACTGCTCTGAAATCGCTCTGAAACTATCCCTCATTTGTTCCTTTTGTTATTCGAATATTTAGCATCTCTATTCAGACTACAGACCGTCTCCACCCTTCTGTCCCTGACTCGTCTGCCCTAATGTTTTTTTTCCCCGTCTGTTATGACTTGGTTTAAGAATCGAATTATAGATGGGAGACAAGTTGTGTCTAACTCCCCCATTTCTGTTTAACGACGGATTCTCTTTTTTGACAAAAATAGCCTCTTTCACTCCCCTCTCAAACCAGTTCTTTTCCCTGGCTAAGATCTGAACCTCACTGTCCTCAAAAGAATGGCCCGTGGCTTCTAGGTGAAGATGTACGGCAGATGACGGTCCACTCTGGCACGCCCGTCTGTGTTGGTACATCCTCTTGTGAAGTGTCTGCTTGGTTTCTCCAGTGTAGCGCTCACTGCAGTCTTCACTACACTGAATGGAGTAGACCACATTGCTTTGTTTGTGACTCGGTGTTTTGTCCTTTGGGTGGACGAGTTAAATAGTAACAAACAAAATCCAAGCAAGCAATCCAAATGTATTTCAAAAAGCCTGAAACGCGCATACTGAAGGACCTTTAATGAAGTGTGTTGAAAGTAGCGAGGCGTTCTGTATTTTCAGCAACATGAATGAGATTTGTTTCACTGCAGCAAAAGCCGACAGCTCCCCTGGGTGGTACCTACTGTGTGTGGATCAGCATTTTATTTCTTTATGCGAGACCACTGTTTCTGCTTAAACGTGCAATATGCAACTTCTAGGACCAAATGACATTTAAGTACCTACTCACGTAGGTGCTTAAATGAGGCATAAATTAAATTGAAGAGAAACTAACTCTGACTTTTCCTGGCTGCTTGGAAGAATGATAAAGTGTGGTTGATAAAGCAGTGTTTTTGTATGCTGGTGCATAGATGTGTGATTGCTTATCTAAGTTAATAAGTCCTTGTGGTATATTTCTCTCTCACTTACAGTATACCAGTTTTAATAGATGCACCCCAAGGTGAGACTGTGCAATGCCCAATATTTTGGATGGAGGTGGTGCAGTAGTTAAGAGTGTTTGCCCATTTACCCAAAGGTTGTTTTATCCTTTGGAAAAATGAAATTATAAATGTGGTGTGTGTGTTTATACCAGGCTCCTGTGCTATATAAATAAAATGCATTATTACAAGTTATATGGTACAGTTGTATGAAGAAGTTTGGGCACCCTTGACAATTGCCATTATTTTCATTTATAAATTATTGGATGTTTGGGTCCACAACAGCATTTTGATCTATCACATAACTAATGGACACAGTTTCACAGTTATTTCAGCAGTGAAAATGTGCAATATGCATCAAAACCAAATTAGACCGGTGCATACATTTGGGCACCTTAACAGAAAAATCATATCAATATATAGTAGAGCCTCCTTTGGGAAAATAACAGCCACTAATGAGTGTCTGGATCCTGGATGAAGGTGTATTGGACCATTCCTCCTTACAAAACGTCTCTAGTTCAGTGAGGTTTGATGGTTGCCGAGCATGGACAGCTTCAAATCATCCCACACATTTTCAATGAGATTCAAGTCTGGGGACTGGGATGGCCATTCCAGAACATTGTACTTGAGTAGATTTTGAGCAGTGTTGTGGGTCGTTGTCTTGTTGAAATATCCAGCCCCGGCGTAACTTCAACTCAAGAATCCGCTGATATTGAGTGGAATCCATGCGACCCTCAACTTTAACAATATTCACCACTGGCCCCACAGCCCCGCAGCATGATGCAACCGCCACCAAATTTGACTGTTTTTCTTGGAATGTTGTGTTCTTTTGCCGCCATGCATATCGCCTCTTGTTTTGACCAAATGAAATGGACTAATGAAATGTTTATTTCATCAGTCCACAGCACCTTATTCCAAAATGAAGCTGGCTTGTCCAAATGTGTTTTTGCAAACCTCAAGTGACTCAGTTTGTGGCATCTGTGAAGAAAAGTCTTCTTCCGCATCACTCTCCCGTACAGCCTTTCCCTGTGCAAATTGCGCTGTATTGTTGACCTCTGCACAGTGACACCATCTGCAGAAGATGACCTGCAGGTCTTTGGAGGTAACCTGGGAAATCCCAGGCTGCTTTCGTTCGTTTCAATCTGAAAGACAGCCTGGCAACTATGGCAAGTGAGCTCTCCCGATTCTGGGAGCCAGTCAGAGAGCGGGGAGGGCTGGCAAGACGGTGAAGCGTACTACGTGACAAACGGAAACTTGTAGTTTGAACTGACAACTGACATGATTGGCTCTGGGCTACATATACGCCAAATTATAGACATTCATAACGCCCAATAAACGGCCGTTGGCGATCGTAAACCACACCTCCACTACGAGATATTTCGAAGGTGGCTCCCAGACCATATATCTCTTGTGATATGGTCAGGTGTAAACCAGGCAACTTTGGAGGTGGTCTGTGGGTTGTTTTTGACCATTGTGATCATCCTTCGTCTATCCCTCTCTGATATTTTTCTTGTCCTGCCACTTCTGGCCTTAACAAGAACTGTGCCTGTGGCCTTCCATTTCCTCACCATGTTCCTCACTGTGGAGACTGACAGCTGAAATCTCTGAGAGCTTTTTGTAGCCTTCCCCTAAACCATGCGGAACAATCTTTGTTTTCAGCTCATTTGAGTTGTTTTGAGGCCTCCATGTTGCCACTCTTCAGAGGAGAGTCAAAGAGAAGAAAACTTGCATTTGGCCGCCTTAAATACCTTTTGTCATGATTGGATGCTTGTGTATATGAAGTTCAAGGCTTAATGAGCTCATCAAACCAATTTTGTGTTCCATTTACTCTGTGTTGATTAGTTACAGGAATTCAAAGCAACAAAATGGTGCCCACATTTTTTCACATTTGATTTAATTTCATACAAATGAATATTACTACACTCACTACATACAGTATATATCCGAAGAAAAAAAGTGTATCTAAATTATTATTATTATTATTTTAATTTTCTATTTGGAGGTAAATGAACACCTTAGCATTTACATTTTGTTAATTTTATTTTCATTCATATTTTTGTAACATGTCCTCTGTAATGGACTGTAACAGTGCTAAATCCATGTCAAGTTAACCTCACCTAAACCTCACAAAAACAAAAACATTTTTTTGGTCGGTTTTACAGTCGCCTCAAAAAGTTTTTAGACTCCTTTTTAATTAATTAATGTATTAATGTATTTATTTATTTATTTATTTATTTTTATTTATTATTTTTTATGTTTTATTAAATTCTTTAATGTATTATTTATTTACTTATTTATGTATTTTATTTATATATTATTATTATTATTATTATTATTATTATTATTATTATTATTATTATTATTATTATTAAGTTATGTCATTATTATTATTCTTTTTTAATCATAGTGCAGCCACAAACTAGAGTCTATCTCAAAACTTAAAAGATGTCCACTATAAAGGACACAAATGAATGGGCGGGTCTCAGGAGGATATGATATAATATAATATAATATAATATAATATAATATAATTAAATATAAATCTGTTGTGTTCCTCTGCCCAGGTTCTGTGAAGTGGAGTTCCATGGGCCTCTGTCTGTGCAGGAGGACTGGATCCGTCACCTCCAGCAGCACATTTTCAAGATGAATTACAAAACTCCCCATGCCTCCCGAGCTTCTGCAAGCACCCGCACAGACACCTTTGTCTCAGCCCCTGCCTCAGCACCGGCCTCAGCACCGCTCTCTGCCCCTGCCTCAGCCCCTGTCTCAGCACCGGCCTCAGCCCCTGTCTCTGCCCCTGCCTCAGCACCGCGCTCTGCCCCTGTCTCAGCCCCTGTCTCAGCACCGGCCTCAGCCCCTGTCTCTGCCCCTGCCTCAGCACCGCGCTCTGCCCCTGCCTCAGCACCTGTCTCAGCCCCTGCCTCAGCACCGCTCTCTGCCCCTGCCTCAGCACCTGTCTCAGCCCCTGCCTCAGCACCGCTCTCTGCCCCTGCCTCAGCACCTGTCTCTGCCCCTGCCTCAGCACCGCTCTCTGCCCCTGCCTCAGCACCGCTCTCTGCCCCTGCCTCAGCACCTGTCTCTGCCCCTGCCTCAGCACCGCTCTCTGCCCCTGCCTCAGCCCCTGTCTCTGCCCCTGCCTCAGCACTGGTCTCTGAACCTGTCCACACCTTTGCCTCTACCTCTACCTCCAGCATCCGCACCACTGCACCTGCCCTGACCTCCAGCCACACCCCCACACTCCCGGCAAAGTGCACTCCCAACACTGCCACTGAGCTGGACCACATCTCCACAGAGCAGCCCACAGTCGAGCCAACTCCAGTGTAACTCATCTTCCAATAGCAGCACACCTTACTTCCTCCCTAGGTTTGCCTTTGATTGGTCGGGTCATTCCTCTGTGTCGGCCAAGTATTGTTGAGGAGAAAAGTTTCCCCTCTGAAGAGCCCTCTGAGCCCCAAGCACCTTTGAAGCAGCTTATGAGACTGTTATTTGGTCCCGTTTCCATGGGAACCCAGCGCCCTGGCTTATCCACGCACCAGGGATGGGTATTTCCAAACTTTCCAAGGTTATTAGGGGAGACAAAACAATGTTTGTTTTTGTCTTGCTCATATTTATGTCTGTTCATTTTAAACCTTTTTTTCTTTTACTGGTTCAGTTTGGAGTATTTTTACCTCCATATCTTTTATAGTTCACCCCGTTTTGCCTCGCTCTTGTTGCGATGAACCCATGAGACTTTGGCTATCTCTAGCACTGGTCTAAGCCTTGAAAAGGTCTAACAAAGATTTGTAAATTGTAATCCTGCTACTACTCTTGTGCTTTAGACTTTAAACTGGTGGAATTTGCAGTGGATAAAAATAGCACTTTTAATGTCACACTGAGCACTTACAGAGCACTTGTTTTGGGCTCTGGCTACACAGACGGTGTTTAAAAACGATATGGAGCTAGTTGTAGTTAATCTAGATAACTTGTTCATACATGTGCAGAAGTTGGACACTACTTTTCATGTTAAACTACGCACATTATGGCTTGTTTAAACAGCATTTCTAAATATTACCTCTGTTGTGCATCTGTATCTAGAACTAATACCAATGTAGCTGCTGTCTGAACTTGTAGAAACAGTTATGAAATCGGAAGAGAAATGCGCCCGCTATTATGTGTGGAGCAGAAACACTAATGCATAGGAAAATGTCAATCAGTTTGATATGTGTAGCCTGAGCCTAAAAGAATGGAGCAAGGAGAGGAAGCACATCCAAAAAGGGAATCTCCCTTTATCAACTCTAAATAACGTCCAAAACCTATTCTTATTTCTTGAATGTAGCTTAAAGCACCTATTGAAACCTTATGCACACTCTTCTTTGTGCACTTACTGATTTATGTTGGTCTTTGACTAGGCTTCTGGGTCTCCCTTATTATTTGAGAACCGAGGCCATTGAGACTTATCAGTGTGTTTTATCCATTTTACTGTTTTTCCCCCCCAACAAAATACAATTATTATTTATTTTGTACTCCTGAATGTTGTCTTGAAAGAATTTTACAATGTTTCAAACTGTCTGTATGCCACTAAACACAACCCATTTCAAATGGTTAAGTCAAAGATGGGGGTTAGACTGTCGGCTTGCTGGACTCCTTTCTGTATTTACCAGAACTTGCATCCGTCGTAGAGTTAGGATGTGCCAAAGAAGTCTGTTTACTCCCTCGTTTTTGCCTCTGTACTTGCTGTTTACAATGGACATAGCAAAGTGGGGATTTGCTTTCCACTCTGGATGAGATAAGACTGCTGGACTTCGTGATACTAATCTCCAGGGTTTTTTCCAGTGAACCTGACTTCAAGCTCTCGTATACCCAGCCATATGAACTCAATCTGGGCATGGGGGAGCGAGGGGCCGGTCCAGTCTCTGGAGCCCATCTCTTTCAAATCCGTTTTCTTGTACATGGCTTCAGGCGCTTCATATCAACCTCAACTGACTGAAGCAATAGCTCAACAGGTCCTTTACATGTCAGTTCCAGTGTTTCCAAACATGACTGTTTAGCCCTAATCCTTTTATGGAGTATATACTATATAACTACATGTACCTAAGCAACTGTTGATGCTAGTAGGCTATCAACAGTTCTATTAGCAAAGGTAGTTCAAATAAGTGATCTTAATTCATATATTGTGATTTATGTATTTTTTATTGCTCCGTGCATTTCAGTAATCCTGCAAGGTAGACTATTTTTTAATTTCGATCCATTAGTCTCCAAGCTGAATTGGTGCTGGTGAGAGATTGAATCGGTAAGGAGCATTTTATTGTGATTGTCACGTCCTGTTATCAGAGGACTCTAATAACTTGGCCTTAGGAGGGGCTTAATTTCATGTAATGATTGTCTGTCCCCTCTTCTTATACAAACAGAGCCCATTGCAGGTCTGTGGCTGCTCAGAGGCCAGTGCATTAGAGAACCCTGTTGAAAAGCCTCAGCTGGTTAAACTGGCTTGTGTACGCATGTGTGAGTGTCTGTGATTAGACGACAGAGAATAAGAAAAAGATGCAAACGAAGGACTGTACTCGAAAGGGTGAATCAACTTCAGAACAAAAAATAAATAAATGTGATTTCAAAACGCTCTCTGGTCTGTTTTATTGCATAACCTCTGGATGACCACTAGATGGAGCCTCAATACAAATCTGATCATTAAACAGGATTAAAGAAAAGAGCCTATATTAAATGTTAGATTAGGATTATGAAAGGTATTGATCGGATAGTCAAGATAATAAAAAGGCTCATAATTAAAATATCTAATGTATGTTTCAAAACACTTGTATTATAAGGAATGAATAATAAAGCTATCTCTATACCACATCTTTTCTTTGTGATTATCTGTCAGTGTAATTTCTGTACTCTTGTTCACTTGTCTGATTAAGCCGTTTGGGGTTCTCATCATTGTCTGAAATAGAGTCCCCTCCCCACTTACTTTTAATGACAGTACATTAAAACAACACATTCCTACTGTAAGCAGCTCTACATATGGCCATACTGTGGAACATAATATCGGCAAAGCATTAACATGTCCATGAAGACAAGCAGATGGTAGACACTGCATAAATAAAAATACACATTCAAGAAAAGAAATTTTAATTTATTAAACCACAGGACAGTGAAAAAGTCTGAGAAAAGAGCTCATTCATGCTGTGCAGTTTGGACTGAAGGAATAGAAAGAACTGACTCATACCCGTGTTGTTGCTCTAGCTCTCCCGGACCTCCTGATGGTACATAAACAACCTACTGACTACCACCGGTTCTGTGTTTTGAACCCAGTGGAAGCACTTTGTGGAGCAGTACAAGTAGTGATACTGAGCGTTTTTGTTTATTTGTACTTAAAATACATTGCACTCTATGATTCAGCTAGCACAACAAAACAGGAGTGGCTCTAAGATGGAACCTTGAGGGACACTAGGCAATCTAGGCAGCCAACTGATCCTAAAGTTGCTAGAATAGCCGACAAACGGTGGCCCATAATGTGAAGAAGTGGCAGTTGTGGAGTTGTTTTTACTTTGCTTATTTAAATGTGTCTGATGTAACTTTTCTGGAGGAGGGTCTGCCACCTGCTTATCTCCATAGAAATGTTATTGCTCTACCTCAGTATCTCATCGAGCTGATATATCACAACTGGTGTTTTATAGCTCAAAATATCTTGATTTGTCTATGGCGATAGATTTGTGTAATGTCAAATGTGGAGAAGAAGAAGAAGAAGACAGACTTTATTCATCCCCGTAGGGAAATTATCTCCCTGCATTTGACCCATCCTTCAGGAGCAGTGGGCAGCTCGTCTTTCAGGCGCCCGGGGACCCATCTTCATGATCTTATTGCTCGGCTTGGTCAGGACCTCAGCTGGAGGATTTTACCTGGAGCATGTTTTGGGCTGATGCCCGGATATCAAAATGATATCTCTGTGTATTTTTATACAGATTGATATAAGTCTGGTCCCCACACCCGGCCAAACATGATCGTGCAATCAGTTATTATTATTGTTTTGTTTTTTTACACAAATGTACAAGCTCATGCTCATTGGCTGCCTGTGATTTTCAAATAAAAATTATCCCCTCAGATTTAGTTTAGTGTTTTGTTCATTGATTGTCCAGAAATCTGCAATGTTTTTTTCTACTCCTTGTGACATATTTTTCCTTTATTTTTTCAGTGGACAGACTGTGCACATCCCCGACTGGTTAACCCATCTGTCATTCCACCTGACAACTGGGAGATTCACTGGTGACCAGACTCACATCTTTTTAAGTAATGAAGAAGTGTGTATTCTGGATCCCAGGCCTTTCCATCAGAAAAGTTACATAGTGCACCTTTGAATTTCATATACCAACTTTTTTTTATTTTATTTAAACCTTTATTTAACCAGGGAAATCCCATTGAGATTAAAAACCTCTTTTTCAAGGGAGCCCTGACCTAGAGGCAGCAAAAAGACAATTAAAACACAATTAAAATGACATATAAATTAGTTAAAATTACATATAAATTAGTTAAAACAGGTACAATTTATGGAGGCTGTCTCAAGAGCTCTCAGTCTGGATTTAAAGTCATTCAACGAGATAAATTCCATTAATTTCCAGTCCTTTTGGAGCTTGTTCCATGTTGAGGGGGCAGAGAAGACAAAAGCCCTTTTTCCCAACTCTGTGCGAACAAACGGAACAGAGAGCAACAACTGATCATTTGAACGCAAACCATAAGAATCAACACTTCTCTGTGTGATTAAGTTACATATGTAGGAGGGCAGTAGTCCAAGCATGGCCTTGTAGATAAAAGTGTACGAATGAGTCAACCTCCTAGTGGATAAAGAAGGCCATCCCACTGGAGAATACAGTTCACAGTGGTGGGTCAAGGCCCTACAGTTAGTAACAAACCTCAAAGCAGCAGATACACAGAGTTAATCTTACTCAGACATTGAGCTGAAGCGTTCATATACAGCAAGTCTCCATAATCTAAAATGGATAAAAAAATTTGCAGTGACAAGGCGCTTTTTAACCTTAAAAGAAAAAACATAATTTATTTCGGAATAAAAAACCCAATTTCAATTTGAGTTTCTTCACAAGATTGTCAGTGTGGGGTTTAAAAGTCAGGGTGTCATCAAGCAAGATACCAAGATATTTGTACAAATGTACCACCTCAATTTCATTTCCCTCAAGAGTGGACACTGTGGGGACATCTTGCGGATTCTTCCTAGAGATTGAGAACAACATTAGTTTAGTTTTGTCATCATTAAGGACTAGTTTTAGCTGCAGAAGTGTGTGCTGCACCACATCAAAAGCTTTCTGCAGAGATTCAACAGCATTAACAGGAGATGAGCCAAAGCAGTAAATGATTGTGTCATCGGCATAAAAATGCATATTAGCATTGGACACATTTTGTCCCAAGTCATTAATATACATAATGAATAGGAGAGGTCCTAATATAGAACCCTGTGGCACCCCCTTGTGGAGACTCACAAATTCAGAGCAGAAACCATCATATTTGATACATTGGGTCCTGTCACTCAAATAATTAGTGAACCAGGAGACTACATGATCTGACAGACCAAAACTGATAAGCTATTACCAAAACTCATTTGTACTGGCCAGTAACTCAAGTTTAGGACACCAATGAAAACAATTCTCATAATATAGTCCAATGAGGAGAAAAAACATCAGCCCTTGATTACCTGATAACAATGTTTTTGTTTATCTTTTGGATCCAGAAGTCCACAGCCCCAAACATGCATGTCATGTGTTTATATCGCTTTCATCAGTTCATTCTTAACTCTGACAGGTCATCAGTTCATGGATGCTGTTAGTTTAGATCACACTCGCTAACAGGAAAAGCCATGCAAAGCTGGGAATGCATAAACCAGATGCTCGGGGTATTTATCTGCAGCATGTGAGGTTCAAAGTGTGTGATGTTATTGTGGAGTCAATCCAATCGGGACATACAAAAAAACTGTTATTGTTAGTACTTTGACACCAACTGCCACATTGCACCAGCTCCACATTCCTTAAATTGTCAAATTTGGTCTTTCTACATTCAACTTTAAAGCTGCACAGTGTAATTTTTCTGGTGATGTGACGGCCACCTTCTTGCAATAACATCCATTAGATGTTCTTGCTTTGCCTAGAATGTTCCACAGTATAGCATTAAACTTTTATTCTATTGTCTCTTTGGAGATAGATATGTTTGATGCGAGACTGCAGAACATTCTAGACGAAGCAATAACATTTCTTTGGAGACGTCTGTGTGTCTCCATGGAGATGTTAGCAGATCTTCCACCTGAAAAGTTACATAATGCAGCTTTGAGTTTAAAAGATCCACACTTTACTGATACTGCTTCATGAATACAATTTACATTTTAAGGTTCAACACTTTGCAAAATTGACTTGATGGAGATTTAAGCCATGTTAGAATGCTGTTATCTTATCAAAAACATATCTGGAGTTGTGTTTTGTTTCATTCACACATTTATGAGTAACTCTTTATTCTTAGTCTGTCTACAGCTACAAAGCTCAAAATGCTCCCTTCCACCCTCTGATGTCATGAATCTGTAATTTTCGAGTTAGCAACTACCTTTTACATTTTGTTTAGTAGAGATGCAAATTCCAGGGCTAACATTATCCAAATGATTCTAGTGAAGGTGTCTGGAGTTCAAACACAAATTGGAGGACTTCCTGTATTACCACATTATATTTTGGATCATTATGACAGAAGAACTCAGTGTGTAAACATGTGAATGAAACAAAACACAACTCTGCATATGTTTTTGATAAGGAAACAACATTATAACATAGATCAGAAAATAGCATAATATGGGCCCTTTAAAGGAAAAGTAACATTTTTTACAATTTACACCTTTATTTCGGTAATAAAACAAGTTGTTTTACTCACCCATAGCACTTTGGTGTCATATGGAGCATTTCCGGAGATGTTTTAGATTTGCGTTAGGCTAACGCCGTTAGCCTAGCGCGACTTATAGCCATAGCTCAGGGCATTCCCCGAGCATGTAATATGCCCCGTGCGGGCTCCAAATAACACAAACTTTAGCACTTTTCAAATCATAGAAGCTCGATGTCTTTAGTCTACGATTTCGTTTGAATCAAAAGTGGCCTGTAATCCGAGATTTATCCATAGTTTACAGCTATGCATTCCATGTTTGGGTCCCGGGAGCTGAGAGCACAGTCCGCACATGTGCACTGGCGTCCTCATCTACTCGAAACTATGGCTAAATCTCGGATTACAGGACACTTTTGACCAAATGAAATCGTAGACTAAAGACATCGAGCTTCTATGATTTGAAAAGTGCTAAAGTTTGTTATTTGGAGCCCGCACGGGGCATATTACATGCTCGGGGAATGCCCCGAGCTATGGCTATAAGTCGCGCTAGGCTAACGGCGTTATTACCGAAATAAGGCTCAGATTGTAAAAAAACGTTACTTTTCCTTTAATGACTGGGCATTTTCATAAGAAACTATGTAAAAAATAATTAGATAAATAAAATTAAAACCAGACTTCAGACTTTTTACTCCACTCATAAACTGCCATTTTTCTGTGGGGAATTTGGAGATGCACGAACCAGTCCAAATATTTCAACAAATTATTATAAATGTATTTCTGGATCAGAGGTACGTGCATATTAAGGATTTACTGTTTGTAATCTTGAGCTGCTAATCATGAGCACATTCCAAAGAAATGCCTCTTCCACAAAAAGTAAAGTAAAGTCTGCTTCCATTAAAGGAGTTTGTCATTTTAAACAGCACATATAAAACTGTGTGTCCTCTGGATTTCTGGGGAAACATGGGGTGGTCCTCACAGCTGTGAAAACATGTTCCGTTCCTCCATTGTTCTCCGTGTTCATCTCTCCATCTCTTGTGGTTTTGTGGGTGAGGCCTCTGCACTTAGCACGTTGACAGATTATAAACAATTTGGGAGAATTATTAGCAGATTTGTGTTTGTTTAAAAATGGTTTGGAAATAAAAAAATTGGGGGATTCTGAGGAAGCATTTCAGCCAGATCCACAGAAATGCACGAGTTCCCAACCAGTCCCAAAAGAAGATCTGAGTCTGGGATGTTTGTGTGCCCTTTCAACAATGGGTCCCATGGGATATTGATGCTGCACCTCAGATCTTTTGAGGTTTCTGATCCAAATCAAAACTTCCTGTTTACTTTTCCTCTGAGGATGTGACCCTCAAAGTGACAAAGGTGAACTATAAAGGCACACTTCTGAGGTTTTTGAACGTTAATGTGAGCTCCCCTACCCTGTTTAGCCCCCCCCCCATGGTTAAAAGTTGCGAAATGTCTAAACTGAGCATTTGCGATCCTTTTCTGCGTTACAAAAAATCAGAGCTCAAACGGGCGATTTTGAACAAGGAAACTTATTGACGTCAGATTCAAAAAAGAAATGCAAATGCAGTTCCACCCCCGTCTGTCTGTACTCAGCGTCTCTGTAAATCACGCCCAGAGAGTTTGGACTGCGAATGCGCTAGGCAATGCGAAATGCGTTTTTTTATTTGCCTGGAGGCACGTCCGAGTGTTTCTAGGCTCGGAAGTCCTTTATCTGAGCCTCTGGACCTTTGAACAGCAGTGGTTTAATTTTATTTTCTGTGGAAATGTGTTTTGTTTCATTCACACATTTCAGTAGCCCTTTATTATTAGTTTGTCTACATCTCTAAAGCTTAAAATGCTCTGTTCCACCTTGTGATGTCCAGCTCTATATGTTTAGCTTTAGTTCAGTAGAGATTGACAATTCCAGGGCTCAAAATATATAATATTCTAGGTAAGAAGTATGGAGTTTAAAAACACAGTGGAGCACTTTCTGTATTAGCACAGACATCACAAGGTGGAGCTGAGTGTTTTCAGTTTGTGAATTCAGCCTAATGTGTTTGTGTGTTAAACATGTGTGTGAATGAAACAAAACACAAGTCCAGGTACGTGAAAAGTCCCTCAGTCGTCCAGGTAGAATCCATGAAATTGAACTTCTCCTGTTATCACAAGTCCAGGTATATTTGTGGTGAGGAAACATTAGAACAAAAATCAGAAAATAGCATAATATGGACCCTTTAATTCCAATTCTTATTTGTTGAATTGTTAAATAAATTATGTCGTCATATTTTAATTTACACTTTGAATTTATAAAGATTTCCAGATAATAAAGGAATACTCAAATTACTAATAAAAGTTACTGTATGGAACCTATTGTTTTTTAAATCTGTATTTTATTCTCAGACTTTATGACAAGTTTGATGCACTGTGGAGCCAACAACCAAATTCAGGTCAATAGGTTTATAGCGTATCTCATTGACGTCAAAACTAAAATCTGAGTTCAGTTAATGGCTGCCTCGCTAAGTGTTGTGGTGCTTGGCCTCTGCATTTGAAACGTCACCAGTCTAATGGGCTTATTATGGCAGCATCAATCAAATGTGAGAATACTGGCTCCTCCACGGAACAGCAAAACTACACGTAGGCCAGAAAAAAGCAAAAAAATAAATAAAATTCTCTGTAACTAATGCTCGACAGTGACCACCCACTCTGGTTCTGGAAGCAAATTTTCCATTTATTTTTCCCATAGGCTTTTTGAAAATTTCAAATATTAAGAGTTCAAAGGTATCGCGGAGGCAGCTAAGCAGTAACTAATATCCAGAACGCGGCAGTTTTAAGTTTTAAGTGTAAGTACTTTAAAGGGCCCATATTACGCTATTTTCTGTGTTATAATTTTGTTTTCTCATCAAAAACATACTCGGCTTTGTGTTTTGTTTCACTCACACATGATTAACACACAAATCCTGCATATTTAGGCTGAGTTCTTCTCTCCAACTGAAAACTTTGATCCACCTTGTGATGTCATGTGGTAACACAGGAAGTGCTCCACTGTGTTTTTACACCTTCACTAGAATCATTTGGATGATTTCAGCCCTTAAAAACTACCACTACATGACATCACAAGGTGGAGCAAAGCATTTTCAACTAGTAGACACACTAATAATATGTGTGAATAAAACAAATCACAAATGTTTTTGATGAGGTAACAACATTAGACTTAGACGCAGACAAACTTTATTCACCCACAAGGGAAATTATTTGGACAAACTTTATTGATCCACAGGTTTAGGTTTCAGGAAATTTTCAGGAGCTACTGTAACCTGCCACTCTATCAGGGAGTCAGAATGACGTTTCTTTTTATTTATTTTTGGGCAAGTAAGCAACTTACATTCTTTTAAAAGTGCAGTAACAGAAATAACATTATAACATTTTTAAAAGAATGTTATTTCTGTTATTGCACTTTTAAAGGAATGTAAGTTGCTTACTTTCCCAAAATTAAAAAAAAAAAAAAAAAAAAAAAAAAAATCTATCAGGGAGTCATTCTAACATCCCCTCCTTGAGCCGCCACCTTAACGTGGTGGAGGGGTTTGAGTGTCCGGATGATCCCGGGAGCATCTGTTGTCGGGGGCTTCATGCCCCTTTAGGGTCACCCAAGGCAAACAGGTCCTGGGGGACGGGTCAGACTAAGAGCGGTTCTGAAGCCCTTATGTTGAGACATACAACAAGGCCAGATATGTCGCCCGGACTGGCGTTACTGGGGCCCCACCCTGGAGCCAGACCTTGGGTGGGTGAGTGAACCCAACTCCTTGAGGGGGGCTGGACCCTTCATTTCTCTCGTGTTGCCCGCGGGGAACGGCGGCGGGCCGATGTGGGCCTGCTCATTGCCCCACAGCTCAGCCGCCATGTGTTGAAGTTAACCCCGGTGAACGAGAGGGTCGCGTCCCTGCACCTTCGGGCCTACGGGCCGAACAGCAGTGCAGAGGGGGGAGGGGTACTGGACAGTGCACCGACCGGGGATTCCATCGTTCTACTGGGGGACTTCAATGCCCACGTGGGCAACGACAGTGACACCTGGAGAGGGGTGATTGGGAGGAACGGCCTCCCTGATCTGAACCCGAGCGGGGTTCTGTTATTAGACTTCTGTGCTAGCCACGGTTTGTCCATAACAAACACCATGTTCGAGCACAAGGGTGTCCACGGGTGCACATGGCACCAGGACACCCTAGGACGGAAGTCGATGATCGACTTTGTTGTGTCATCTGACCTCCGGCCGCGTGTCTTGGACACTCGGGTGAAGAGAGGGGCAGAGCTGTCAACTGTGTACCGGCGGGCCAAGCGTGCTGCAGCCCGGGCGGTCGCAGAGGCAAAAACTCGGGTTTGGGAGGAGTTCAGAGAGGCCATGGAGGCTATCAGACGGCCTCAAAGAAATTCTGGCAAATCGTCTGGCGCCTCAGGAGGGGGAAGCAGTGCTTCACAAACACTGTTTACAGTGCGGGTGGGGAGCTGTTGACCTCGACTGGGGATGTTATCGGACGGTGGAAGGAATACTTTGAGGATCTCCTCAATCCCGCCATCACGTCTTCCAAGGAGGAAGCAGAGGCTGGGGACTCGGAGGCGGACTCATTCATCACCCTGGCTGAAGTCACTGAGGTGGTTGGAAAGCTCCTCGGTGGCAAGGCCCCGGGGGTGGATGAGATTCGTCCTGAGTATCTCAGGTCTCTGGATGTTGTGGGGCTGTCTTGGCTGACACGTCTCTGCAACATCGCGTGGCGGTCGGGGACAGTATCTCTGGACTGGCAGACCGGGGTGGTGGTCCCTCTGTTTAAGAAGGGGGACCGGAGGGTGTGTTCCAACTATCGGGGAATCACACTCCTCAGCCTTCCCGGTAAGGTCTATTCCAGGGTGCTGGAGAGGAGAATTCGACCGATAGTCGAACCTCGGATTCAGGAGGAGCAGTGTGGTTTTCGTCCCGGCCGGGGAACACTGGACCAGCTCTATACTCTCCATCGGGTGCTCCAGGGTGCGTGGGAGTTTGCCCAACCAGTCCACATGTGCTTTGTGGATCTGGAGAAGGCATTCGACCGTGGGGTCCTGTGGAGAGTGCTCTGGGAGTACGGGGTTCGGGGCCCTTTGCTAAGGGCTGTTCGGTCCCTGTATGACCGGAGCAGGAGCTGTGTTCACATTGCCGGTAGTAAGTCGGACCTGTTCCCGGTGCATGTTGGACTCCAGGGCTGCCCTTTGTCACCGGTTCTGTTCATTATATTTATGGACAGAATTTCTAGGCGCAGTCAGGGGCCGGAGGGGATCCGGTTTGGGAACCACAGGATCTCATCTCTGCTGTTTGCAGATGATGTTGTCCTGATGGCTTAATCGAACTGGGACCTCCAGCGTGCATTTGGGCGGTTTGCAGCCGAGTGTGAAGTGGCTGGGATGAGGATCAGCTCCTCCACATCCGAGGCCATGGTTCTCAACCGGAAAAAGGCGGCTTGCCCTCTCCGGGTGGGTGGGGAGTCCTTGCCTCAAGTGGAGGAGTTCAAGTATCTCTATGTTGCTGTACCGGACGGTTGTGGTGAAGAGGGAGTTAAGCCAAAAGGCAAAGCTCTCAATTTACTGGTCAATCTACCCTCACCTATGGTCATGAGCTCTGGGTAATGACCGAAAGGACAATATCGCGGATACAACCGGCCAAAATGAGTTTCCTCCGCAGAGTGGCTGGGTGCACCCTGAGAGATAAGGTGAGGAGGTCAGTCACACGGGAGGAGCTTGGAGTAGAGCCGCTGTTTCTCCACATCGAGAGGACCTGAGGTGGCTCGGGCGTCTGTTCCAGACGCCTCCTGGACGGAGGTGTCCAGGAGGCGTCCGGAACAGATGCCTCCTGGACACCTTGGGAGGTGTTCCAGACATGTCCCACCAGGAGGAGGCCCCGGGGAAGACCCTAGACACGTTGGAGGGACTATGTCTCCCGATTGGCCTAGAAATGCCTTGGGGTCAACCCGGAGAAGCTGTAGGAAGTGTCCGGGGTGAAGGAGGTCTGGGCTTCCCTGCTTGGACTGTTGCCCCCGTGACCTGGCCCCGGATAAGCAGAAGAAAATGGATGGATGGACATTCTAACATGACTTAAAGCTTACAAGAGTTTGTGTAATGTAGGACCTTTAAAACAAAATTGGCCAAAATGTTTTATAATTTCGTGGTTTATAAAGTTTCAGAAACAGATCTGAAATAAAATATAGGTCTTGTGGTCATTAGTTAACAGCAGCTGACTGCTGAGCAAGCTTGCAGACTTTTAATATACTTTTTTTTTTTACCACAAGTATATGGGCTATGACGGACCCCTGTATATGGGATAAATAAACCAGTACGGGACAAATAAAGGAGAAATGTACTCCTGGAACCGGGGGGTGGGTGGTCACTGCTGACCTCGATTTTTTATATTTCTTTGTCCTCTTTATGCACAGAAACTGTCTAATGTACAAATGTATTTGCCATCGTGCCATTATACTTGTCCTCATATACTAGGACACAGAACCATCACGGTCTTTGCTGACAGAGTTCATGGCCTGTTTATCATCTGTCACCGAGTGGGATATAAAATGGGGATTAGCTGGTAACATAACACTGGTAACGGGTTTATTGCTTTGCTTGGAATGTTCTAGAGTATGGCATTAAACCTATCTCACATTACAGATGAAAAATAAACATTCCTCGCTAGTCAACGTGAAACACCTTAATGGAAACAAGCGCATGCACCGCACCCTCCATCAGAAAAGTTACACAGTTCACCTTTAGTGTCTTCTCATAGAGAGGGGGCCAAGGGTCTGTAGTGATCCTAGGACCCCTGAAGTGGGTTAGACAGCTGTTAAAAGAGCCAGGAGCAAACAGAGGAAGCTGTGTTTGCGTTTTGCACCTCATGGGAGTACACATGTTTACGTTGGATGTTCAAACTCCTAAACAGAAAGGGACTGAGAAAACAGGAGCTAAACTTGGTCCAAAATCTGCTGAACAACATCTCGTCGTCAGTGCAGGTCCCCCGTTTGGCTCTCCTCTGAGGATTGGGGCGTAAATGAAATTTACAGAAAAGCTTAAATTATATGAGAAAGTAGTAAAATTTTACAATCGTTACAAGGTACAACAGGAAAAGAAAAGAAGAAAAAGAAACATGCTGTTATTCATAGCAAAATAACAATTTAATTCTGTGAACTAGGCATAAGTTTTTAGAGTGAAAGGTCCCATGACATGGTACTTCTTGATGCTTTTATATGGCTCCTTAATGGTTCCCTAATACTGTAAATGAATCCTTCTTCAAAATCAACACTCAGTGCATGAGAAACAGAGATAAGATGAGAAAGAGTCATTTTTCTCTCTCTGAACACTCCATTATGGGACTTGTTGCTTGAATGCAAATGAGGAGAAAAGAGATGGCCTATAGTAGAGGGTGGGGGCGTGGCCAAACTCTCCGCACTCCACTCTCAGCTGTGCCTGTGCTCTCTGATCCATTTCCGCGTTTTTGCGTGGAGAAGAGATGAGAAGCGTTCCATTGAAAAATAAACACATTTCCACAGAAAATAAAATTAAACCACTGCTGTTCAAAGGTCCAGAGGCTCAGATAAAGGACTTCCGAGCCTAGAAACACTCGCAAGTTCCTCCAGGCAAATAAAAAAATGCATTTCGCATTGCGTAGCTCCTCCGCAGTCCAAACTCTCTGGGCGTGATTTACAGAGACGCTGAGTACAGACAGACGGGGGTGGAACTGCATTTGCATTTCTTTTTCGATCTGACGTCAATAAGTTTCCTTGTTCAAAATCGCCCGTTTGAGCTCCGATTTTTTGTAACGCAGAAAAGGATCGCAAATGCTCAGTTTAGACATTTTGCAACTTTTAACCATGAGGGGGGGCCTAAACAGGGTAGGGGAGCTCACATTAACGTTCAAAAACCTCAGAAAGTGAAAATTTCATGCCATGGGACCTTGAAGACATTCTACCGCCCATCTGAGCAGCTTCTTTGGTTCTGTCAGATTGCCGGTGGACGCTGCCTTGTATCTGTCTGAAGGGAGGAGCTAACAGACAGTTGACAGAATTTAATTTTTGTTTTACTATAGATCGTACCTGAACGATTGAATGATTACCTAGACATGCTGTTATTTCATACAAAAATCCAAGAATCTTAAAAGGGCATTTCTAGTGAAGGGTCCATCAAATGCTTTTCTCCATGGAGACGTAATTTCTTTGTCTGGAATGTTTCACAGTATGGCATTAAACTTTTTGATCATCATGGGGACCAAACCAGATCAAGTTACAGGTCAGATCTGCAGAGCATCAGCCCCGCTCACAGACAGAATACCTGTTTTTCAAGGTATTTTTGAGCAATAGAAACCCCTGTAACAGAATAAAAGTAAAGTAGAGCAATAGTTTTATTAATGTGTTAACTGATCTGGTCAGTTTTTGTATGATTTCTGTTTGCTTTTTTATGTTTTTTTGTTTGTAAGCCTTGTTTTTAAAGGTTTAAAATTATTATTATTATTATTATTATTATTATTATTATTATTATTATTATTATTATTATTATATTATTATTATTATTATTATTATTATTATTATTATTATTATTATTATTATTATTATTATATCCACAGAAACAAGGCAGGTGACGGACCCCCAACTAAAAAGTTCCATAGTGCACCTTTAAAGAAGCTTAAAGAACTTTAACTTTAAGAACTACACATGAATTAAGTTTTTTTTATTATTTTATTTTATTTTATGCAAAGACTTAAATACTTTATCAAGAATGATTCAGGGTTAGTAACAACTTAATTAAGTGGTTAGTTATGGTTAGTTATGGTTAAGAATAAGGGTATTAGTTACTATACCTTAATCATTCTTAATAAAGCCTTTGTTCAGTATGAAGTAAGTCTTTTTTATGCTTTATTAAGACTGTGGTTATTCATAAGTTTGTAATTTGTGCTTAATTGTGATAAATATCTCATGATACTTATTCCAGTCAATGTCGTCGGTGAATAAATGCGTTATTTTAAACTCCCTGTTCCTGTGGAGGAGTCCTGGGTGATATAGATCTCTTAGGCCTCAAAAGTTCCAAAACAGTTTTCTAAAAGTACATGCCAGTGGTCAGAAAGTACAAATACACAAGTGTGGCAAATAGAACGATTAGTCTTTATTGTGAAATGCACTCATGGTTAAGTGCTGTTTATTGTCCAAATGTGCTCTTGGAGGAAGATATATTGGGTTGGGTATTTTTACAGGCAGAGGGTATAGCTCTTGGTAGTGATTTTTATTTTTATTTTTATTTTTATTATCCCCATGGAGTTCTGCATGGGCCCTGCATTTGATTGATCCATCCATCTCTCAAAGACAATAGGACATCCTCAGGAGCAGTGAACATTTCTTCTGATCTGGGTTGGGACTGCACGAATGACGGATTACACATCTCAATACTAGAATACGGCAATATTATTTTTTAGGGGTTTGCTAAAATATAAAAATATCATGATAGTAAATGTGATTATAGTATTGATATTTTGGGCTGCTGTAGTGAAATATCATATATACAGCTCTGGAAAAAAAAATAAGAGACCACTGCAAAATGATCAGTTTTTCTGATTTTACTACTTATAGGTTTGTGTTTGGGCAAAAGGAACATTTTTGTTTGACTTTATAAACTACTGACAACTTTTCCCCCAAATTCCAAATAAAATATTATTGTTTAGACCAGTGCTTCTCAATTATTTTCTGTGACGCCCCCCCTAGGAAGAAGAAAAAATGTCACGCCCCCCTTCCTGCGCGCGACTATAAATAGTATTATTTGTCTAGAAAATTGTTATTAGAACACCATTGTATCCTTTTATTAACATTATAAACAAAAAAAAGAAAAAGAACTTACAACAAAGACTGCACTGAGGACTCAAATATTAATGTGTTTTTAATGCAGCTTTGCGCACATTTGTTTACGTTTTACAGAAATGAAACTTAAAACCACCTCATTTGCATAAGCTAAAAGCACTGAAAAAATACGCTCTCTCCTTGTGCCACTGATGCGTCAGCTTCTGTCGGACTAAAGGACACGACTCAGTGGAATATACGTGTTTTTTCTGTGACAGAGGATGTTCTGTTAATGGTGAGACTGTGCGTAAATCGCATGTGAGAACGCCACTGCCAACTACTGTTGTTGATGTGCAATTACACTTAGTTCTAGTACAGTACAGCAAAAAAACATGTTTCCCAGGGTCATACGCGCCCCCCCTGGCATCACGCCACGCCCCCCCAGGGGGGCCCGCCCCACTATTTGAGAAGCACTGCTTTAAGAAGAGTTTACAAATCAATATTTGGTGCAATAACCCTTATTTTCATGCGTCTTGGCCTCCACAAGTCTTTCACATTGTTCTTGGGTGACTTTATTCCACTCCTGGTGCAAGAACTGAAGTAGCTCAGCTTTGTGTTTGTGTTGGAATTCAACAGATGCTGGAATGGAATGGCTGTAATACATGTAGAGAAGCTGATTTCAGAAAAAAATTAATGCAGTGGTCTTATTTTTTGGAATATTTTACAAATTAGTTTTCCAAGAGCACTACATATTTACTGTTGATAATTAAAATGTGTGTGTTTCATATTAATTTTGTGTAGATAGTGATTTGACAAAGAAATTCTGTTGTTAAATATATTCAGTTCTTAAAAATAGTGATGTATCGCAGAATTTCATGGTTAATTTATCGATTCAAAGTCAAAGTCAAAGTTAACTTTATTGTCAACTCTGCCACATGTGTTTGACATACAATGAATCGAAGTTCTGTTTCTCCCTTTCATCTAAGGATGGAAATCTAAGAGCAGTGCAAAGAATAAATACCTATTTAATGTGCAGTGTGCATCAAAATAGAAATGTGCATTGAAAAATAAAGATAAAAATAAATGTGCAAGAGTAGTAATTTCAGTTTGCCTGGAAGAATCCAGACGCACTGCTGTACCAGAGACATATCATCTGGATTTCCAGGTAAAAATTCAGTAGTAAATGTGCAACATTTGTAATTTCTTAGATTATCTCTGTTATCGCTAAATCGTGATATTATTGTATTTTGAGCCGTGTCATTTCAAATCACGAGGTTCACTTTGACTTCCAGCTCGCCTCTTTTCTCGTAACCATGACTCACCCCGTGGCCGTGTCACTGCTGTGGCTCGGATGGCTAAAGTGGCAGCCCATTAGTGTCCACCTCCCCCCAACATATTTTACGGTTTCATAATTAAAGCTTTAAATCAGGGCTACAGCTTCGTTAACTGCATCTTCATCTCTGTTATGGTGCATGGTTTAATGAGACTAGAATGTTTGGTGAGATTAGTGGAGGGTAGTGAACACACAACAGCACACTGAACACTTTGAATTGGAGAAGTTCTGTGATATTGCTAAAGAGCTGTGGTGTAAAACTTAGCCCCAATTGGACCATTTGCCTTGAGACATTCAGCAGCTATGTTTGTTTGTTGTTTTCTTTGACAGAATGTTAGCTGCATTGGCCAAAAGCTAAAAACAAAAGAATATATTACTTGTATTTTTATGTTTATATTAAATCTGACTGTTAGGAATTTGAAAATATACACACTGGTCTCAATTTTGCGTAATATATTTGATTCATGATTTAACATATGTAGTTTTCAACCCTATGACTGGTCCAACAGTGATGTAATTATATGAACAGAATTGGATTCAAAGTTCAAGTCCAGAGTCAGCTTTATTGTCAAAAAACATATGTACAGGTCGCACACACAGGATTGGAAACTGCAGCGCCCCCTAGGCCCACAGTGAACATAAAACATGTGATAAGACAATAAACACCATGACTAAAACATCACATATACCTGTAGCAAAAGTACTAAAGGCTTGTGTATAATACAAATAAGTAAAAACACACAATGTGGAGCGGAATAAAGCTCAAATGTGTCATTTAAGCAGCAGTGTCAGTGTCATTTAAGCAGCAGCAGTGTCATTTAAGCATCAGTGTCAGTGTCATTTAAGGAGCAGTGTCATTTAAGCAGCAGTGTCGTTTAAGCAGCAGTGTCGGTGTCATTTAAGCAGCAGTGTCATTTAAGCAGCAGTGTCATTTAAGCAGCGGGGTCAGTGTCATTTAAGCAACAGTGTCATTTAAGCAGCAGTTCCATTTAAGCAGCAGTGCCATTTAAACAGCAGTGCCAGTGTCATTTAAGCAGCAGTGTCAGTGTAATTTAAGCAGCAGTACCATTGTAATTTAAGCAGCAGTGCCAGTGTCATTTAAGCAGCAGTGTCAGTGTCATTTAAGCAGCAGTGCCGGTGTCATTTAAGCAGCAGTGCCAGTTCCATTTAAGCAGCAGTACCATTTAAACAGCAGTGCCAATGTCATTTAAGCAGCAGCGCCGGTGTCATTTAACCAGCAGTGTCAGTTCCATTTAAGCAGCAGTACCATTTAAGCAGCAGTGTCAGTGTAATTTAAGCAGCAGTGCCAGTGTCATTTAAGCAGCAGTGTCAGTGTAATTTAAGAGGCATTTAAGCAGCAGTGTCAGTGTCATTTAAGTGTTGTTTAAGCAGCAGTGTCAGTGTCCTTTAAGCAGCAGTGTGATTGGGAGAGAGTTGAGCATCCTGACAGCTTGGTGGATGAAGCTGTCTTTCAGTCTGCTGGTCTTGGTCCTGAGGCTCCTCAGTCTCCTTCCTGATGGCAGCAGACTGAAGAGGCAGTTGGATGGGTGGGTGGGATCACCCAGAGGGTGAGGCGGGTGAGGCGGGTGCGGTAGATGTCCTGCAGGGAGGGGAGAGAGACACCCACGATTCTCTCAGCTGCTCTCACTACTCGGTGTAGCTTTTTCCGGGTGCAGGACACGGTGCAGGTGCCATACCACACAGTGATGCAGCTGGTGAGGATGTGACCTATGGTGCCTCTGTAGAAGGTGCTCATGATGGAGCTGGGGCTCTGGCTCTCTTCAGCTTGTGGAGGAAGTAGAGTCGCTGTTGGGCTTTACTGGTCACCAAAGATATTCTTGCCATTGTGTTCCAAAGTTTGCCATAACCAGTGTTGGGAAGTAAGAGAATACATGTACACAGTATACGTATTCTGAATACTAATTTTGAGTAATGGTTTGCACATAATCAGTGAGGAAAATTATAAAGCACTGTTCTTGTGGTGAGGCATTTGGGATTTTTCCCTTCTCCAGTCAGCAAAAGAAAATGCAACTAAAGGTGTAACAAACATATTACATTGTAATTCAGGTATTCAGGATTCTGTAACTAAATACATTTTTAAAGTATTCTTCCCAGCACAGACTAAAGAAAAAGACAAAATACTGGGAGCACACGATACAAACAGAATTTGTTTTCAAGTTCCATCTGCTATCTCTTTCAGCTAAAGATCGCAGTGCATTTCAATTTAACAGTGATTATCATTATTATCATTTAGTGTATTTTCAAAAGTGAATCATGACATTACATTACCATTTTGCCAATAGGATGTAGGTTTGCTCACAGCCAAACGAGCTTGTATTGATCTGTGTACGGCTGCAGACTGGAAGTGCATTAAGAAGCACTTGAGTTGCCACTGTAAGCAGAAAAAAAACACATGGACAATCTAAATAGACACAAATACAACTTGTAACAAATTGTACAACTGAAATATTAATTGTTGACATGATGATCTGTATAGTTTTAGGCCTATCCCATGTTAGCTGTTGATTATAGTTATAACCAAGCCCACAGACTTCCTCTGAAATTAAATGAATGAAAATACAAACATCCGGAACCATGTTGGAGGTTAGGAAGTTCCATTTTTGGTTCTTGGATCGTATTGCATGATTCTATTTACCAGGACTTTGGAAACTTCCCTGTTCCTGGAAATGTGTGCTATAAATAAAAAGGTGCTTGGTTCAATTCAACGTTTATCTCCTATAAATGTCAGGATAACCCAAACTTCTAGTCTTCGTTGAAAAACAGATGGACTTTTTATTTAGGAACAGTATTGGAACCAGACTGGCGCTGGTCAGTTCATCGTTGTTATCTTTTGACGCCAAATTCCTCAACATGTCATCATCACATTCTCGTTGATATTGTGTTGGTGATTCAAGTTGGATTGGACTTTATTTTTGATATGTTTGTGTGCTTAGGTCATTGGGAGCGCTGAGTCATGTAAGCCCCCCTGTTCCCGTATATTGACACTCCCGGAATTAGCATTAGCCAAAATATAATAATAAACAAAACAATTCACTTATCGCACTTGAGATAACTGCACACAAGGAAGGGAGGTCACAATCAACGGCTTCCTTCAAGAACTTAATAAATCATTTCAAACAGCGGCGACATCCAAGATAAGTAAACGTAAACACATAAAGACGGTGTAAGTGCAAAATTAAGAGTGCTGTATACAAGTCCTTGTGTGAACTTTGAAAGGGGAAGGGGCAGCACACAAGCCAGATTGTGAGCATGGCTGGAAAAAACAAGTTATGTAAAGTAATAGCTTTGTAATTGGCCATTTGAATGCTGCACCAATGGACGCTGTGGATTTTAAACCTAACCGGAGGGCGAGAGACTCAAATCTGCCGGAAAACATACAGGCTAATGTGCATTTTAAACTGTGCATGCATCGTCTAGACAGTTTTGGATAGTATTAGATGGGGAAGTAGTAGAATGGCTAATATTTTTGTTATAGCCTAGAGCAGGGTGGGGCAATTATTTTTCCCCAGGGGCCAAATGAGAAGCAGAAAATATTGTGGAGGCCAAAAGTTTGAAGTCGACTCTGGTTATTCATTTTATTTCTACGTTGAAATCAGTAAATGTCGTTGTTTACAGAAGCTGTAAGTTCTGTGTTATTATTAAGTCATGAGAGAGTGAGGTTTTACAAAAACTGAATTTATTCAGTAAAATAATTCAAAACAATGGTAAACGTGAAACATTTGGAACTCTTTTTCAGTCACATTAACCCCACAGTGTTCTCTGAGTTTAACTTTCTTAACTTTGTATTAAGACACCACAATGTTTTTGTTTGACAAATAATATAATACAAGAAATGTCACAAAACTTTTTTGTCCACCTGCCAAACTGTGTAGAAAAAAAGTCAAAGTTGCATGTTTTAGTCTTTTTTTTTTTCCTTCATCAGTGAGAGAAATGTCGCCTCTGTTGAGCTTTAACAAGTGCATCAGAGTCAGGTTCATGTTTGAGGAGGAGATGTGTAGTCCCACAGATGATCATCAGGACAAATGCATCAGTACAAATGCATTATGTACACTTTTGAAAGTAGGTTTTATTTTCTTTATTCCAAGCAACCTTTTGCGGGCCGGTCAGAGTCGACTCGCGGGCCGCATTTGGCCCCCGGGCCTTGAAATGCCCAGGTCTGGCCTAGAGCCTAGCAGTGGTGGAACATAACAAAATCAAAATAGTAAGTATAGATACTAAAATGTACACTTAAGAACATTTTAAAGTGGATACTTTTTACTTTTACTTCACTACATTTGATGCGTGAAAAGTCCCTCAGTCGTCCAGGTAGAATCCATGATAAAAGGAGAAATTCAATTTGTCAACTGGACAAAGTTTGTTTGGTCGAAAACGTTTCGCCGCTCATCCGAGAGGCTTCGTCAGTTCTGGTTCTCATGCTGGTTTGACCCTGTTTATATCTCGCTGCATATCTATAAGCCCTAGAGGCGCTCACTGAAATAGCTCACAGAGTTATTTCAGTGTAGTGAGCGCCTCCTAGGGCTTATAGATATGCTAATACTAGACGCCAGAGGAATTCGTAAAACAAAAGAGACAGAGGAGCTGGGATAGTTTTCAGAGCTTTTTTCAGTGTAGGGAGCTCCTCCCTGCAGCTAGATATAAACAGGGTCTAACCAGCACTAGAACCAGAACTGACGAAGCCTCTCGGATGAGCGGCGAAACGTTTTCCACCAAACAAACTTTGTCCAGTTGACAAATTGAATTTCTCCTTTTATCATTCACTACATTTGAGTGTATCTGTACTTTCTGCTCACCCCCATCAGACTCCACTGTATAGTCTAAACGTGCAGTTTTTTTCTATATCCTCTTATTTACTTATTTTTATTATTATTACTTATCTTGTCTGCTGCACTTTTTTGTTCTAACATTCTTTGCACTAAACTGCCTGGAGCTAATGTGGCAAGTGAATTTCTCCTGTGTGAGATCAATAAAGTCTTATCTTATCTTATCTTATCTTATCTTATCTTATCTTATCTTATCTTATCTTATCTTATCTTATCTTATCTTATCTTATTGTACTACAATTTTTGACCTGGACTGAAAAGTAAATGTAAAATGATGGGTTATTTTGAACGTTTTTATATTTTGAGCAAACACAAATGTACAAATACAAACAGCGAAAAAATGATTTAAATAGTTTGTGTTGAACCAAATTCAACACAAATCTGTGTCAAGGTCACTTCATTTGACGCGTTATTAGATCTGAAAATGTGTGCAATCTCTTTTTTAAATGGGCACTGTAATACTTTTACTTAAGTAGAATTTTCATGTGATACTTTTAATTTTACTTGATTATTTGTTAATTACAATATCTGTTCTTTTTACCTAAGTACAATTGTGTACTTCTTCCACAATTTATGTTTTGTTCCAAATACATAGTTGCATGTACCATATTTTCCCCCCAAAAAGCCAGTGTTTAGTCACAATAAACACATTTTAAAAATATGGCACGATGGTTTAAACGTGCCTACTTTTATTTGTGTAACTAACAAGGCCAAATTTCTACTGAATGGTTGTGCCTTGATTATCCGATAACACAGATGATAAGATAAAGTCCCAAAACGGCAGGAAACAGCCCCTGCCACTGCTGTTCTCATTCTCGACTATAAAAATGAGCTTGGATGAAAAGTGGTATCTGTGTGTGAGGTTTGTGTGAGTCCAGTGAAGCAGCGGATCCTCTCCAGCTGTGAGCAGAACGTGTCTGACCACAAAAGGGAAAAGAGCGAGAACATTTCCACAGTCACCTTCAAACTGTGAGTAAGAGAATCAAAGCCCAGTGAAATCCGGCCTCTGTCTGACCTGAACGGCATCACATGTGGACAGTGTATTTAGGCTGCAGCGTGTCTGAGTCATCACAATCTCTTTACACTCACGGAGACTTCAAACAAAAAGCCAGTGATGGAAAGTAACAGTATAAGTATAAAAGCAAAAGCACAATACACAAGTACTCATCTTCGATATCTGTACTTTACTTCTGTAAATCTTACAGTGGCGAGCAAAAGGAGAATTTCAATTTGTCAACTGGACAAAAGTTTACAGTGGATAGTTTTTACTTTTACTTTACTACATTTAAGAACATGTATCTGTACTTTCTGCTCCATTCCATTTTGGATCTGGACTGAAAAGTAAAGTACTTTGAAATGGCTGAGACTTTTTTTTTTTTAGCACATTTAATTTAACTTCTTTTGCCCAGGCCCGGATCTAGACTGCACAGATTGGGGGGGCATTTCAAAATTTTGGTGGGGCATAGTGTGGAGCTTCATGTGGAACATTTTTCTTCTAATGCACGCACGCGTGTGCGCACGCACGCATACACACCGAGAACTGGTGCACACGGGCCGGACAGAAGGCTGCTTCCACTGCGCTACCCGCCCCGTGGAGCCTGCTCCGCGGCTGCACGTGAGGACCGACCCCGGGGTCATGATGGAGCTGTGGGGCTGAATCACTGTGCAGCGCGCGTGTTCATGCAGACAGTGGGACGTGAAGCGGACCACTAGCGGCAAAATGAGCGCGTTGTGCTCGGGTAAGCGGCTTGGCGAATCAGAAGTCGTGGCATTTTGGCGGAGCAAACAAAAAAACGTGATAGGCAGGTTGAAATGACATCAAATACAGCTGAGCAATTGGGTGGGCAGGAGATCATTTTGGGTGGGCATAGCCCACCCCTGCCCACTTCTAGATCCGGCCTCACTTTTGCCCCTTTAACTGTATTTTTACTTAAATAACAAAATTGAATACTTCATCCACCACTGGAACTCATCATATAGAATGAAAAAGTTGGTTCAACGGGAGGAAACGAATCATATCCATTACGTTTTCTATGACTGTGCCTTCTACACAAGTAACAAATAAAAACTGCTGCTAAGGACGACTGCTGCACTGTTGCACATTTACTACTGGAATTTACTACTGTTGTACTCTTGTTTACTACTGTTGTTGTACTGGAATTACTACTGCTGCACATTTATTTTTATTTTTACTTTCAATGCACATTCTATTGCACATTACCATGTCACTGCTGCATCTTCCACTGCACAATTTGGACATCTGTAAACAGGTATTTATTTATTCTTTGCACTGCTTTTAGATTTTAGATTTTTGTCTTAGAAGTTTTTGTATTGTCTTTATATTGTATTTTGTACACTGTCTTTTTGCACTGCTTGGCCAGAGAGAAACGCAATTTCGATTTCAACATATGGCAGAATTGACAATAAAGCTGACTTTGAACTTTTGAACTTTGAAATAAAACTTCATCAGATTGTTATAAACTTTCTTAAAAAAGATATTATGCAGGCTTTACTACTATTAAGGTACCACTCTGAAGTTACTGCATGAGTACAATGATGACAATTTTCCCACAGTGCATTGCCAAGCATTTCCAGGTAGTTGAAATACGGTATTCAGTTTGCTGAGATAAACAACTATTTTGTTATTGTTGGATATGAATGAAAACACAAAACCTGTCCCGCACGCTGCCTTTTGTTGAATCTTATCTTGTCATCTCAGTGGAACATTTACATCAGTATGAGAAAGTGTTGAGTGACAATTCTCCCATGTTATTATTAGGAGCACAGGGCACAGTCCAGTTCCAAACTAAAGTTATCATTGTACAAACAGACTGAAACAGAGTGGTCTAGGATGCAGTGGCAGCTCATTGTTGCTGTTTAGCCGATAAGAACTTCCACTGTATTAATGAGAGTGTTTGTATTAGTACAGATGCACAATGGCATGAGCACACATGGTTTAGAAATGTGCCAAAATCTGGGAACTACTTATTTATTTAATATGCGTGAAAAGTCCCTCAGTCGTCCAGGTAGAATCCATGATCAAAGGAGAAGTTCAATTTGTCAACTGGACAAAGTTTGTTTGGTTGAAAACGTTTCGCCGCTCATCCGAGAGGCTTCGTCAGCTCTGGTTATTGTACTGGTTAGACCCTGCTTATATCTAGCTGCCGGGAGGCGCGTCCTACAATGACAAAGCTCTGAAAACGATCCCCCCTAATCTGTCCCTTTGTTTTTCAAATTACTCTGACGGCTAGTTTAGACCCCCTATTCAACGTCTAACGACCCTCTCCACCCCTCTGCCCTGGCTCTGTTTGACTGGTCTAAGAATCGCATTATAGATGGGAGACAAGTTATGTCTTTTCCCAAAGAACTGGTTTGAGAGGGGGGTTAAAGAGGCTATTTTTGTCAAAAAAGAGAATCCGTCATTAAACAGAAATGGGGGAGTTAGACATAACTTGTCTCCCATTTATAATGCGATTCTTAGACCAGTCAAACAGAGCCAGGGCAGAGGGGTGGAGAGGGTCGTTAAACGTTGAATAGGGGGTCTAAACTAGCCGTCAGAGTAATTTGAAAAACAAAGAGACAGATTAGGGGGGGTCGTTTTCAGAGCTTTTGTCATTGTAGGACGCGCCTCCCGGCAGCTAGATATAAGCAGGGTCTAACCAGTACAATAACCAGAGCTGACGAAGCCTCTCGGATGAGCGGCGAAACGTTTTCAACCAAACAAACTTTGTCCAGTTGACAAATTGAACTTCTCCTTTGATTATTTATTTAATGTATATATGATCAGTGGTCCATATATTATTTATTTTTGTTGGCTTTTATTGGCTTATGAAACAAATAGAAATAAATATATGATTAATTAGTGACTCCAAAGGTCTTTTTATGGCTGTATGTGTCACCCCTACTGCAATATCTGAGCAAGACCTGCAATAACTTGTGTAACTAATGTGTAGTGTCAGCTTGTATAGGATTTTTTTGGCACAATTTTTTTGCACAATTTTATTTTATTATTTTTGCACTATTTTTTTCTGTAATATGTTGTAAATATCCTGCTGTGTTGTATATATCGTACTTAAATGTCTGCACTGAAATGAGATGCTTTCAGTCTCATTGTATGTCTAATGTAAATTGTACATATGAATAGTGACAATAAAAGGCATTCTATTTTATTCTTTTTTTCCATATTTTTAAGCACGGCAATTTTAAGTTAAGGTCTATATTACACAAAATTGTGAAGTTTTAAACATTCCTAGAGTTGTGTTTTGTTTCATTCACACGTAACCCTGTATTATTAGTCTGTCTACATTTGTAAAGCTCAAAATGCTCTATATGTTTTTGATGTGCAAACAACATTATAACATACAGCTCTGGAAAAATAACAGACCACTGCAAAATGATCAGTTTTTCTGATTTTACTACTTATAGGTTTGTGTTTGGGCAAAAGGAACATTTTTGTTTGAGTCTATAAACTACTGACAACATTTCCCCCAAATTCCAAATAAAAATATTGTAAAGTTGGATGTCGTCAGCGTAGCAGTGAAAGTGGAGACCGTGACGACGAATGATGTTGCCGAGGGGGAGGATGTAGAGAATGAAGAGGAGAGGACCAAGCACCGAACCTTGGGGGACTCCTTGCTGCAGAGGGGCTATGGAGGAGGAGCAATGGTTTATGTGTATGAACTGTTGCCGGTTTGTGAGGTAGGACTGGAGCCAGAAGAGAACGGAGCCGGTGATGTTGAGTGAGTTTTTGAGGCGGGACAGGAGGATGGAGTGGCTGATTGTGTCGAAGGCTGCAGTGAGGTCCAAGAGGATGAGGATGGAGAGGTGGCCGGAGTCGGAGGAATATTATCGTTTAGAGCATTTATTTGCAGAAAATGACAAATGGTCAAAATAACAAAAAAGATCCATGTTTTCAGACTTCAAACATCATCATACAGCATCATACAGTGCCGCAGGACTAAGTTCAGCCAAATGGTGGAGTCTATCAGAGGCACAGTCATGGAACTCACTACCAGCTCAGATCAGAAACTGTGAAAATTACCAAACTTTTAAGAAGACACTAAAACAGTGGTTAAAAACAAACCAGTCCTGTACTCAGGTTCGACTTGTTAATGTTTATTATAAATATTGTATGTCTTTTTAAATTTTTGATTGTAAATGTATGTGTTCTGTGCCTGCCTTAGGACTACAGATGCAATATTAGCTCTATAGCTAATTCTGGCATATTTACTGTGCGGCTTCTGCTCAAATGTTCATTAATATGCATTGTCCTAAATAAAGAAAGAAAGAAAGAAACAATGCAAAGAAACAAGATCAAATTCATTTTAAAACAACATAATACTAATGTTTACACTTAAGAAGAGTTCACAAATCAATATTTGGTGCAATAACCCTTATTTTTAATCACAGATTTCATGCGTCTTGGCATGCTCTCCACAAGTCTTTCACATTGTTCTTGGGTCCTGGTTTAGACCTGGTTTAGACCTGGTTTAGTCCTAGCTTAGTCCTGGTTTAGTCCTAGTTTAGTCCTGGTTCAGTCCAAGTTTAGGTCTTCTTTAGTCCTAGTTTAGACCTGCTTTAGTCTTGGTCCAGACCGGGTTTAGTCCTGGTTTAGTCCCATTTTTAACCTGGTTTAGTCCTGGTTCATCCCTGGTTTACTCCTGATTCAGACCTGGTTTAGTCCTAGTTTAGTCCTGGTTTAGTCCTGGTTCAGACCTGGTTTAGTCCAAGTCTTTCACATTGTTCTTGGGTGACTTTATTCCACTCCTGGTGCAAGAACTGAAGTAGCTCAGCTTTGTGTTTGTGTTGGAATTCACCAGACGCTGGAATGGAATGGCTGTGATACATGTAGAGATGCTGATTTCAGAAAAAAATGCAGTGGAGTCTTATTTTTTTCCAGAGCCGTAGATTACAAAATGTCATATGGGCCCTTTAATATTCTATACTTTCTGCTTGGTTATGCTTCTTATTCTTTCCACAGGCTTAAATGGATTGACTCTAATCTACACTGAATGGTCGTCAGGTCTGGCAACTTTCCAAACTGTGCTCTGCCCAAGGTTAATTAAAAAAAATGATATTTCATCTTTTTGAACTAAATGTGTGGCCATTGAATCTTACTTTATCGTAAAGTCCAGTGATAATACACAAACAAATGCATTTTTTCACCTTTCACTCATTTCGTGTGTGCTTAAATTCCATGGTGTAGTTAAAGTCTTTGATGGATGTGTGTCTCTCCAGCTGTACATGCCCCACTCAGGATTCCTCTGCGCTCTTCAAGTCCACTCATGTTTGTGATTACACCCTCAAAGCAGCACATTTGTTCAGTGCGGTATTTTACCCCGAGGATAGATTTGTGAAAGCTCTTACATTATTCTTGTAAGTTAAGATTTCAAATTAAACGTAAAAGCTCCCTGATTCATAAAACTAAGATTTTCTGCTTTGCTATAAATGTTAACGACATGACAGAATTAACTGGAAAACACGTGCCAACTCGAAAAGCCAAATGATCTCACTGACACACTGAGTGCTTCAAGAGTGGATGTTCCATAATCGACCATCATATTTGAAAGCTTTAGCCTATTAGCGACCAGGAAAGGAAAGATTTGTTTAAAATCCACATTTAGTAGGAGCTGAATTAAATCAGTTAACGCAGACTTCAGCCAAATGGAGCAGCATATGGTGTGGAAATGAAAACCTTCTGATTCCAAGTGTTAATAAAAAGATCAAAGTTTATAATGAGTAGAACAGAAATGTGACGATGACTGAAAATACTGGCACTGGAATAAAGCAAGTTCTCATGCCAATGGGTTGTGCAGAGAAAGGCAGCTGGAAGTTTCAAATACAGCGGTACCTCACCTTACGAACGACCCAACAAACGAAAATTCCAAGTTACGAAACGCCTTCACGGTCTCTAGATACGAAAGAAAATTCAAGTTACGAAACGCGAAATCTCAAAAATTCAAATAATGCGCTCTCAGCCACACACATTATACGCTTTTCTCAGACTGGATTTAAACTTTTCTCACATTTGTCTCTGTTTAAACACTCAAACTTTCAGCAAAATGTATTAATAGTGAAGCGTGAGGGGAAGGGGGAGGGTGGAGAAGTGTGCGCGGTGGGGACACATGTGTGATAGCGCAGCATGACCCGGCGCGGGGCTGAGAGGACGAGACCCGTGCTCAAACCGTGCCTCCTCTAAAACAGGATTAAACCAGGTCTGAACCAGGTCTAAACCAAGTCTAAACCAGGATTAAACCACCGTGGCTCTTACCTGCGTTCGTTCATGCGCACGGACTGCGTGCGGTCTCCCCCTCGCTGCTCACCTCAGCTGTGACTCGTGAGAAACGAGGAAATAGACCCGCAAGCGGCGCTTTAATCCACCTGGTCTAGTCCTGGTTTAGTCCAGCTTTAGTCCTGGTCCAGTCCACGTATAGACCTTGTTTAGACCTGGTTTAGTCCACGTTTAGTCCTGGTCTAGTCTCTTAGCCAATCAGGACGCAGAACACAGTGTTACACTATAAAAAAAAGTTACACTATAAAAAAAAAAACTTGGAACGTGGCCTTGGAACGAATCAGGCTTTTTCCATTGAAATAGCTACTCAACTTACGAAAAATTCACGTTACGAAACCACTTCTGGAACGAATTAATTTCGTAAGGTGAGGTACCACTGTATTAACCAAAATGATCTAGAAAAAAGACAGAGGCAGAAAGATTGTACATTTTCTAATAAATCCTGTTTATTTTTGAGTTTCAGTTGTTGTTTTCAGTTGTATTTGATCCATCAGATGTTATAACAGATCCAAAGTTATTCCTACTCACTGTGATGAGTTCATAAGTGGTGCTCACAGCTTCCACAGACTTCTGCTTTGGACTTTTGCTGACATGGTGAAATAACATCACAAATAGCATACTAATGCGCACTTCCGGATTATCTGACAATACCATGCTTTCGAATTAGAT
Organism: Paratrypauchen microcephalus; assembly: GCA_036785185.1. Taxonomy (NCBI): domain Eukaryota; kingdom Metazoa; phylum Chordata; class Actinopteri; order Gobiiformes; family Gobiidae; genus Paratrypauchen; species Paratrypauchen microcephalus. Next base: position 418,691 of record JAVJIX010000181.1, on the reverse strand, counting down.
GCACGCAGCAGGCATATTTTGACCTCAAGAGCAGGTAATGCAGCTCTAGGACAAATTTTGTTCAAATACATGAAAAGAAATCAGGCACAGTGGCAAGAGTTTTTATGGGTTCTCCTTTATTTTGAATGGCATTCCCACATAACTTGAGGTTTTTGCAAAATGTTCTTGTTTGTCATCTGTATATTGCTTATTCTTATCAAGAGATGACCAAGATTCAAAAAGGTTCAAATTTACCAAAAGTTTATTATTAACTATTATTAAGTATTATTCTAATACAGAACTCTGAGTCCAAATTTCTGCCCTGGTGCGTACGCCTACATACGACTTACCCAGTGCTTACAAAGAAATGACTGCCCCGTCCCCCTCAGACCCAGATCGATATCCAATACAATTTATGAATATGCAAAACATGTGGATTGGATTTCACTCCCTCCTCCTCGCTTTCTCCCGCTCTGCCGCCAGACACGCCCACTCCTCCTCTCAGTTTGCAGATATCCCCAGCTCGTACCTGCACACATCACATTGCAAAGAACAACCCCCCTTGTGCAGAAAACATTCATATGCTCCAGTGTTCATTCGAATAATACACAAATAAATGTTTATTTGTTGTATGATTATAAACTAAAACCAGCAGGTTTAAGAACAGTTTCTTTCCTACAGCTGTTTCCCTGTAGAACTCTGCCCCCCGCTGAACCTCCACGCCCCCCTTCTATGCCACCACTCTCACCCCTACCATGCCATCACTACCACTACCTCCATACCCCTCCTTCTATGCCACCACTCTCACCCCTACCATGCCACCACTACCACTACCACTACCTCCATACCCCTCCTTCTATGCCACCACTCTCGCCCCGCTCCCTCTTCACCTCTCCATCTCTCCCAGTGTCAATGAACTCTACCCAAACCACATATGTATATGATCAATACTGTATATCCTCTGTATATCTCTGTGTTATAGTTCATCTGGCTCATATATTGTACATATTGTTCATACATATCATATTTATTCACTTATATATTTACAGTGGTACCTCACCTTACGAATGACCCAACAAACAAAAATTTCAAGTTACGAAACGCCTTCACGGTAAATTTTGGTCTCTAGATTCAAAAATTCAATTAATGCGCGCTCAGATGCACGCCCCGAAACGTAAATACACTTTATCAACACACACGGGGTTAGGTTCCAGAGGTGGCCCGCGGTGGGAGAGGTCCACGAGGTAGGACAACTTTGTATTTTGCAATTGTTCTACATGTTTTAGGGCTGTAAATGCCTCACCACACACATTCTACGCTTTTCTCAGACTGGAGTTGGGCTTTTCTCGCATTTCTCTCTCGTTTGAACACTCGAACTTTCATAGATTTTCAATGGAATGTGTTGATAGTGAAGCGTGGGGGGAGACACGGCTCAATATAGCGCCGAACACGCGAGGGGAGCGGAGACACAGAATTACTATCAACAACACATCATCAGTATGGTAAAACTAACCTGTCTCACGACGGTCTAAACCCCGCTCACGTTCCCTTAGTGAGTGAACAATCCAACGCTTGGTGAATTCTGCTTCACAATGACAGGAAGAGCCGACATCGAAGGATCAAAAAGCGACGTCGACACGGCGCCGCGGCGCCCGGGCCGTGCCTCCCCAACTTACGGAAAATTCACGTTACGAAACCACTTCTGGAACGAATTAATTTCGTAAGGTGAGGTACCACTGTATATCATCATATATATTAACAGCTCTACTGTATACTTGTTTATGTTTATATCCCACATGTATATACTCCCACATGTTCATATTGCCCTATTTATTGGCACATAATTCTATAACCATACTGTATATATTGTGCATACTGTATATATTGTGCATACTGTATATTGTGTATACTGTATATATTGTGCATACTGTATATTGTGCATACTGTATATTGTGCATACTGTATATTGTGTATACTGTATATTGTGCATACTGTATATATTGTGCATACTGTATATTGTGTATACTGTATATATTGTGCATACTGTATATTGTGCATACTGTATATTGTGCATACTGTATATTGTGTATACTGTATATTGTGCATACTGTATATATTGTGCATACTGTATATTGTGTATACTGTATATATTGTGCATACTGTATATTGTGTATACTGTATATTGTGCATACTGTATATTGTGTATACTGTATATATTGTGCATACTGTATATTGTGTATACTGTATATATTGTGTATACTGTATATTGTATGTACTGTATATATATCACACTTCTGATTAGATGCTAAACCTCATTTCGTTACCTGTATTTATACATGTGTAATGACAATAAAGTTGAATCTAATCTAATTTAGAAATATGATTAAGTACATGCATACACCCAAAATTTATTAATTCAACATTTCTTCACATCAGTGCACTTGGCCCCACAGACCGACAAACTCGATTTGAATTAGATTTTGATTTAATGGTGACAGGAGTGTTTTCAGTTTTCAACACAATCCAAGGGAAACTATTAATAATAACCAATGGCAAGTCAAACAAAGCCGTCTCCTCTGATGCACTGTTGATGTACAAATGAACATGGAGGCCTGGTGGTTTGAATAAAGTGCACACTTGCAGCTTTGCCAGAGTGAAAGTAATTACATTTTATCAGCTGCTGCATAAAAAGTTGCGTAAAATATTTGCAAACATAATGGAGGGTATGCGGTCTGCACCAGGATTTGTTTAGGATGGTTCATCCAGGTTATAATCCATGAGTGAGGGTCTAATCCAGAATGTGACAGGAGGAACAGGATTTACAGCTGTGGACAGGCAGGGTCCCTGTCAGTGTTGGGCAGTGTGGGCAGCTGACTGATGGTTTTGAAATGAAAACTCAGAATTTATGTGGAAAGGTGATGTTGGGTGAAAATCAAAGTTTTCTGAGCATTCCAGCGTCAAATACAGGACAACGAAGTCTTTGAAATACACCTGACAATGCTGATGACAGAACACATAAATGAACAAGTCCATTTTACATGTCATGTTTTATATGTCCGCTTTAATTACCTGGCCAGCCAAATGATATCTCTCTGTATTTCCTATACACCGCGATACCATTTGGACACTCTCCATCCACTCTCGCTCCTCCGGTTCCAAACCGACTCCGCGATTCTGATTCGTTCAAAGATGGTGACGTCAGTGCACCCGCCTTTGCCCGCAAAGTCACTCTTAGGCAGCGGAAGTTCCGCCTCAGTTTTGAATCAAGATGGCGCAATCTCTGATTGGTTCACTTAGCTGTCTGTCTACGCGCAACCGCAGCGCATTCTGTGGATCAAGCGTTACCAGACTCACTCGCTGGTACAGCGATGAGTCATGGATTCTTCCAGGCAACCGCTTTAACAATAATAAATAAAAATAATCAAGAGCCCATTCACATGTGAAATGGCCTGTGGTTAAGAATCAGTCCCTGTTAAGACTTGTGCTTCCTCTGACCGTTATTACTAAATCAGCATTGACAATGAATTGAAACAAAAAGGTGTAACTACTGTGCAACTAACTGTACAAGCCATTTCCAGTGAAAGGATACTAAAGATTAGCAAGGGTCCACCTCGTTTTGTCTCCATGGAGATGTTATTGCTTTGCCTGGAATGTTCCATGGTATGACATTAAACATATACAGCTCTGAAAAACAATAAGAGACCACTGCAAAATTATTTTTTCTGATTTTACTGCTTATAGGTTTGTGTTTGGACACAAGGAATATTTTTGTTTGAGTTTATAAACTACTGACAACATTTCCCCCAAATTCCAAATAAAAATATTATCGTTTAGAGCATTTATTTGCAGAAAATGACAAATGGTCAAAATAACAAAAAAGATCCATGTTTTCAGAGCTCAAACAATGCAAAGAAACAAGATCAAATTCATTTTAAAACCACATAATACTAATGTTTACACTTAAGAAGAGTTCACAAATCAATATTTGGTGCAATAACCCTTATTTTTAATCATGCGTCTTGTCATGCTCTCCACAAGTCTGTCACATTGTTCTTGGGTGACTTTATTCCACTCCTGGTGCAAGAAGTGAAGTAGCTCAGCTTTGTGTTTGTGTTGGAATTCAACAGACGCTGGAATGGAATGGCTGTGATACATGTAGAGATGCTGAAAAAAAAATGCAGTGGTCTGTTATCTTTTTCCAGATCTGTATTTTTCTATTCCTTAAAAAATACATCAATTCCTTTTGTGAAGGACAACTCTCCACAGATCTGAATTGTAACGTAGCGTACTGTTGTAACCTGCTTGTCTCCTTTGTGATAAGTTTAATCTATAATGTGGAACATTCTAGACAAAGCAATAACATTTCCATGGAGACAAACGGACGGTCCACTAGAAACGTTTGGTGCTTGTTCAAGTGTCATCTAATATTGTATGAACATGAATCAGGGGGAATATCCAAAATTGTACATCTAAAAATCCTGACCCTATGTGTAGTGCAGTGGCCTTTTATTACTGAAGGTCAAAGTAAAACAGCTAATCAGAGAAATCAAACAAAGGAAGCTGTACTCCATGGACTGATAGTATCTTTCTATTGTCTCATTGTTGTGCTTGGGGAGAGCCGCAGAATGAGCTCATGTCACCAGGGACCACACTGTACATCATGCCTCGCTCCTTACAAACTGCTGAACGGATCCAGCCCCATAAACATGAGAAATGACCCAATTCACAAATGCATGCCGTGCACATATGGCTATAAATACACAAGAGTTATGGCCTCAAACACCAGATTGCATTTGCATATTAAGATTGATGTGACATGACTGGAATGTATGGGCGGACTGCGATAATACTGCTGAAAAAGGTGAATGTGTGTGCATTTGAATGAGCTGTTTAGTGTTAGTGAGAGATAGGGCTGATGTGTGGATCAGAATGCAGTGGTAGCTCGTAAAAATGCAAATAAACAGCATTTCAAGTAAAATGAAATGTTACTGACAGGTAGACCTACACTACCAGTCAAAAGTTTGGACAAAAGTGTTGAACACACATGAAAGGCATTAAATTATGTAGTAAAGAAAAAAAGTTAAATACACCTTACTAAATATTTTTATACTTTAAATTCTAGTCCCCAAAGTAGCCACCCGTTGCTTTATTATTTATTTAGTTTACTTTTTGTTTGCTACATCCCATATGTGTCCATTCAAAGTTTAGATTTCTTCGGTGAGAATCTAGAATGCAAATGGAAATAAAGAAGAAAAATTCATGAAAAAGTGTGCCCAAACTTTTGACTGTATCCTGTTGTTTAACAGTGATAAAAGAAGAAATTCAATTTGTCAACTGGACAAAGTTTGTTTGGTCGAAAACGTTTGCCGCTCATCCGAGAGGCTTCATCAGTTCTGGTTAGAGTGCTGGTAAGACACTTGCTTATATCTCGCTGCAAGGAGGAGCTAACTAGCTAACTACTTCCCGAAACTATCTCACCTATTGGTTTCTGTCTTTTGTTTCTCTGGCGTCTAGATTAGCATACCTATTCATCCCTACAACGACTGTTTTTCACACCTCTGGCCCTGACCTGCTGCCCTATTGTTCCCCTGTTTGTTTGATTTAGGTTTAAGAATGGAATTATAGATGGGAGACAAATTATGTCTGACTCCACCATTTCTGTTTAAAGAAGGATTCTCTTTTTTGACAAAAATAGCCTCTTTAACTCTCCTCTCAAACCAGTTCTTTTCTCTGGCTAAGATCTGAACCTCACTGTCCTCAAAAGAATGGCCCGTGACTTCTAGGTGAAGATGTACGGCAGATGATGGTCCACTCTGGCACGCCCGTCTGTGTTGGTACATCCTCTTGTGAAGTGTCTGTTTTGTTTCTCCAGTGTAGCGCTCACTGCAGTCTTCACTACACTGAATGGAGTAGACCACATTGCTTTGTTTGTGGCTCGGTGTTTTGTCCTTTGGGTGGACCAGTTTTTGTCTTAAAGTGTTTGTGGGTTTGAAATAAACTGGGATTTCATATTGTCTGAAAATCCTCTGTAGTTTTTCACGCATCTTAAGTTGTTTAACAGTGCTGACTGTTGAATATCAATCTGAGTGCATTTAAGGTAAAAAGACAAGTTATAGAACTACTATTGTGTATAATTTAAGGCAACACCATGTAATTTTGTGATAGTGACAATGTTTTGATGGAAATAGAAAGTTAAAACCTTACTTAAGACCATTCTTCATTGAGACAGACAAGTTTAATGACAGACTGTGGAATATAATAGTCATAGGAAGAACATTTCCATGGAGGCAAGCAGGTGCAGGCTAAATAAATGTCAGATTTGAGAACATACAAACTCGTTCACAGGACACATGTTTTCCATGTTTTAGTTCAACATTAAATATATACAAAATGTTATTTTAATCTATTTTTGACTAAAAGTTACACAGTGGGGCTTTAAAGGAAAAGTAACGTTTTGTTTTTTTTTTACAATTTGAGCCTTATTTCTGTAATAAAACAAGTTGTTTTACTCACCCATAGCACTTTGGTGTCATATGGAGCACTTCCAGAGATGTTTTAGATTAACGGATAAAAGGAGAAGTTCAATTTGTCAACTGGACAAAGTTTGTTTGGTTGAAAATGTTTCGCCGCTCATCCGAGAGGCTTCGTCAGCTCTAATAAGAATACTGGTAAGACACTTGCTTATATCTTGCTGTAGGGAGGAGCTACCTAGCTAACTACTTTCCGGAACTATCTCATTGGTTTCCGTCTTTTGTTTCTCTGGCGTCTAGATAATGATCCCTATTCATCCCTACACGACTGTTTTTCCCACCTCTGGCCCTGCCTGGCTAGCCCTATTGTTTCCCTGTTTGCTTGATCTAGGCTTAAGAATGGAATTGTAGATGGGATGCAAATTATGTCTGACTCCACCATTTCTGTTCAGAGAAGGATTCTCTTTTTTGACAAAAATAGCCTCTTTAACTCCCCTCTCAAACCAATTCTTTTCCCTGATCTGAACCTCACTGTCCTCAAATGAATGACCCGTGGCTTCTAGGTGAAGATATACGGCAGAGTGCCCAGAAAATCGGTCTGTGTGGCTCAGTTTATGCAGGCACCGTGCGTTTTCAGCGGAAAAAACTCCCCCCTCCTCCCCCGCCCCGGAAAAAAATCTGTTTCAGCCAATCAGAAAATAGATTGTTCTGTTGTTGGGCAGACTAGTTTCAGCTGCTAAGCGCACACAGCGACTGACGGTAATGATAAAACAAACTGAGAACCATCAGGTAATAACTTCATTTATATAACTCTCATTAGTTGCTTTGTAGTTTAAGTTTGCTCTTTAGACAAATTCAATTTCTCACGCAATTCAACCCCCCCCACCCCCTCGGGAAAAATTGTTCACTCGCACCCCCCCTTCCCCGAGCATGTTACATCCCCGAGCATGTAATATGTCCCGTGCGGTCTCCAAATAACACAAACTTTAGCACTTTTCAAATCATAGAAGCTTGATGTCTTTAGTCTACGGTTTCATTTGGTCAAAAGTGGCCTGTAATCCCAGATTTAGCCATAGTTTCGAGTAGATGAGGACGCCAGTGCGCATGTGCGGACTGTGCTCTCAGCTCCCGGGACCCAAACATGAAACGCAAAGCTGTAAACTATGGATAAATTACCGAAATAAGGTAAAATTGTAAAAAACGTTACTTTTCCTTTAAAGGGACAGTGTGTAGGATTCGTGGCGCATAGGTGGTTACTAGCTATTCCACTTCCTCTTTTGGCTACGGCAGACCTCGAGGGTCACCCGGGCGCGACTTAGCGCCGTCATCTCGCGTGCCCGCGCACGAACCGCGCACCGCTGTATACATAAAACGGTCCCCCGTTCACTTTTTTTTTTTCTTTTCGCATGAAAACACACAATCCCGATCATGATTCATGACAATCTACACATCAAATGAAACCTTACAGTCTCCTCTTTTTGACTATGCAATTCATTTCCCTGCAAAACAATCACTCCCCGAGCACATGGGGCTTTTATACAGAAAAGCACAAAACTTAGCTTACTTAGCTTACCTTTGAAGGCTTTGCACAGGTCAAACTCTGTATTTCATCATAAACTTGGTCTCAATCTGTCCATAAGGATCCAGCGAATAAAATCCAGTAAAACAATTTAGTCCAAAATACGTGTTATATCCATTACGATGTGTGATCCGGCAGCATGCTCCCCCCTCCCCCCCTCCCCTTCCCCTTCTCTCCTTCGCTCCTGGCTGCATGTGGGAGCAGAGGAACGAAGGAGAGAAGGGGAAGGGGAGGGGGGAAGGGGGGGGCCATCTGCAGCGCGGCTAAGCAGCTGTTAGCCGGAGCCGAGGCAAAGGATGAGCCCAAATGTCCTTCTGCGGCTCTCGTATTCAAAATGGCTGCCTCTATATGGGGAAGATCCCCCTTTTATGTGACTATATCTAAGTCCAAAAGAATACTTTGATTTCATGATGGAAGTGAAAAGGCTTGGAAAACAATGTATTTTTGAATGGGTATCTTCAATTTCAGTAATTAACAGGTAAAAATCTTACACACTGTCCCTTTAAGATGAAAAATAAATAAATAAACACAATAATAAAAACAACACCAGAACACTTTTTGTCACAGCCCCTCAAGCACCTCTGACCTCATCCACCCCCTTCCCCTCCTCTTTTTTGTGCTTCAGGAGTGGAGACGGGTATGCTGGAGCTGAACTGGGCCCACTCTGTAATCAACAGCGTTTAAGAGCCACTCAAGCAGCTCAGCGCTGCCCGATTGTAATACTCCTTCAGTTCCATTTGATATACCTTCCTGTAAGTCGCATTACTTACCCTTTGTCCATCTGACTCAGATCTCTGTGCTCCAGTCACCTGCTCCAGTCTCCAGCTCTGACCCGCTCCAGTGTCCTGCTTCGTCCTGCTCTGATCTGTAAAGTTCCTGGACGTTTTTCTGTAATAACGCTAAATAACCAAGTAGGGGAATAATAGCTACTTTCTTTGCATTATGTGGTTATGCTGTCCCAATGTGGAACAAAAATGTTGCTATTAAATAAAAAACCCTTCCTTATTTGAAGTCAGGTTACTGTTGTTGCACAAAATGAAATGTCTCTCCTTTAACTACATGTACACTTGGACAGTAACGAGGCTGCGTTTGGCTCTAAGAAGCCTCTGCATCTGGTCTCAATCGAGCCGGGACCCCAAACACCAGCGGAGAATGTGTTTTTTCATTGGCTTTGGCTGAATAAGGCCTTTATGTGGTGTTTGGACACACCTTTGCTGAAGCGAATCAAATGGACAGCACTTTAGACATTTGCTCTGAACACCTCCCTAACAATATTTAGAGTGTGAAGAAAAAATGACTGTTTTACTGTAAATATTTTGTAGAGATGTGTTGTAATGTCTGTACCCTTTCATCAGGCTTATATTACATTTTAACCCTAACATAGGCTATTATAAGATAGCTTCAATTAGATTATGCAGCACTGATACAGCCAATGTAAGCTATTCCATCTTCTTCTATTTAGGTATTTATCTAAGTATTGAGTGATTGATTTTTATTTTGCAGTCTGTTCAAAATATGCTCTTGGGCACTTGTAAATGCCTTGCTTGAGTTTAAAGTATCAAATGAATGGGCTATAAAGTTTACATTAGACATTAGGCTTCAAGTTGCATTTTTTCTACACATTTTTAGTATACAGTAACCTTGAAATTCCAATTTTGCATCTCTCCAAACCCAAGAAGGCTTTGCATAGGCAGTGAACGGGAACCAAAATAAAACAAGCTAGAAGAGTGCTTTCCCCTCCAAGGTATTGATACTCTGGAGTGACATCATGCTGGGGGTGTTCTACATGTTGGCATTGGCAGAATCTTCATTAGTTCATTAGTTCAAACACTGCCAAAAAAGTTTTTAAAAGCTGAGTCTGAAAACTCAAGAAAAAAACTCAAAATGGATTTAAAGATCCCATGACATGGTACTTCTTGATGCTTTTATATGGCTCCTTAATGGTTCCCTAATACTGTAAATGAATCCTTCTTCAAAATCAACACTCAGTGCATGAGAAACAGAGATAAGATGAGAAAGAGTCATAAATGTCACTCTGGAACACTCCATTATGGGCGTTGTTGCTTGAATGCAAATGAGGAGGACAGAGATAGCCTATAGTAGGAGGTGGGGGCGTGGCCAAACTCTCCGCTCTTTCCTTTTCAGCTGTGCACTTCCGTGTTTTTGCACGGAGGGAGAGATGAGAAGCCTTCCATTGAAAAATAAACACATTTCCACAGAAAATAAAATTAAACCACTGCTGTTTCAGATATCCACAGGCTCAGATAAAGGACTTCCGAGCCTAGAAACACTCGCAAGTTCCTCCAGGCAAATTAAAAAACGCATTTCGCATTGCGTAGCTCCTCCGCAGTCCAAACTCTCTGGGCGTGATTTACAGAGACGCTGAGTAGAGACAGACGGGGGTGGAACTGCATTTGCATTTCTTTTTTCGAGCTGACGTCAATAAGTTTCCTTGTTCAGAATCGCCCGTTTCAGCTCTGATTTTTTCTAACGCAGAAAAGGATCGCAAATGCTCAGTTTAGACATTTTGCAACTTTTAACCATGGGGGGGGGGGGGCTAAACAGGGTAGGGGAGCTCACATTAACGTTCAAAAACCTCAGAAAGTGAAAATTTCATGCCATGGGACCTTTAAACAACAAACAACTTTTCATTGATGGTCCAGTTGAGAAAGACCCACCTGTTCTGTCAGTTCTTTGTGGTCAGATTGTGTTAAAATAAAGATCAGATTATGTCTAACTTGACTAACAGAGCTTTTAACAGAGCAGTGCTGTCAGTTAGCTTCACACCCCAGGGAATGTTGATGAAATCTGCTGCAAAGTATCAAGAGGCCAATTTCAGCCAACTGTCAACAAAGAACCACCCTCAGAAGAGCCAACTAGACTTTTTACAACAGTGCTTTGGAGATTGAAGTATGAACCCTTTATTCTACGCGGACACAGTAGCCTGTATTGTTTATCGTGCGATAGAGGCCAGTCTCTTCAGCCAGTCTCCAGATGACTCCAGGAAACTGTGCCTGTTTGCACTGTAGGATGTACCATAAGTGACAGCTGCATGATGGGATGAGCGTTGGTCGACTTTTGAACTTGAGTGATAATCAAACAATGGACCTGGTCAACACTTGAGCTTTATTCTTGGCCATAGCAACAGTGTAACACACCCCAGAAGCACTGGGATGGAGGTGGGCATAGGAAGGATACATGGAGGACAGGGACGTGGCAGTGTGTTACATTTACAAGCTACTTTATGTTTAATAGGGGCAGTAAAGCACACAGGCTGGCTCTATAAACGCCTTAATAGTGTACAATTATAACACCAGCAAGCTGCAACACATAATAACACTAATAGACACAGTATGAACTGAGCTGGCATCGTATTCACATCACATGTATACATTTTTGGGGCAAACGAGGATGTACACAGCTAACATGTGGTCATTCCAAAACATATCACAAATAACACATTTCATGCTATTTTAGATGCAGACAGTACACAGAGATCTTAGATATACAACAGGTACAGTTGAGTAACCCAGCTTTAAAGGTCCCATGACATGGTACTTCTTGATGCTTTTATATGGCTCCTTAATGGTTCCCTAATACTGTAAATGAATCCTTCTTCAAAATCAACACTCAGTGCATGAGATATGACTCTGACAGTCTTCATGAGGCTAGATATGTGTCTAAAATTCTTTATTGTGGGTGTTGCTTCTTCACTGCAAATGAGAAGGACAGAGAGATTGGCTGAGGAGCGGGGGGGCGGGTTTCCCCCGCAGCTCAGCGCAGCTCGGCTCCGCTGTGTCTGCCCTTCCGTGAGAGACAGATGAGAGAGTTAGCAATGAAAAAAAGCATATTTACACAGAAAATAAAATTAAACCACTGGTATTTCAGAGGTCCAGAGGGTCGGGTAAGGGACTTGCGAGCCTAGAAACACTCGGACGTGCCTCCAGGCAAATAAAAAAACGCATTTCGCATTGTAGCGCATTCACAGTCCAAACTCTATGGGCGGGATATACAGGGACGCTGAGCGGAGACAGAGGGAGGGGCTGGAGCTGCATTTGCCGATCTGACGTCAAAAAGGTGCCTTGTCCGAACTCGCCCGTTTCAACACTGAGTTTGTGTAACGCAGAAAAGGATCGCAAATGCTCAGTTTAGACATTTCGCAACTTTTAGCCATGGGGGGGGGGGGGGGGCTAAACAGGGTAGGGGAGCTCACATTAACGTTCAAAAACCTCAGAAAGTGAAAATTTCATGCCATGGGACCTTTAAAATGCATATGACAGATTTTTATGATTGTCTGACAGGTGACAAACTGAATTTCTCCTTTTACCATGGATTTTACCTGGACAACTGAGGGATTCTTCACTTATCTGACTTAATTTGGTGGGATTAAAACAAGGGATGCAATAATATTCGATATAATATTGAATCGTTCGATACTGGTCTCATGATTCAATTCACATGTTCAGTCGATAAGCACGTGTCTCTCCATGTGCTCTGTGTTGTCATTTATTTTGGTCTGAAAGAATACGAATACATACCTGCAACGCGATTCGCGACATACAGGACGTTTTAGTCAGAAAACGGTCCGTTGAGACATTTCTATATAATATCACAGAGTTATATTGTTCAGAGAGAAGCTGGGAGAGCACAGACTGTGGCAGTGTGTGAGGAGCTACTGTCTGTCGCTGCTGGAGGAGGCAGCACGGACACAAGTGTGTGCAGTGAGAGGACTCAGGAGGAAAGAAATCATTAAATCATCAAAAAAACAATAGTCTGATAATGTAACTCCTCTACAGTGTATATTAAGAGTAGACTATAGTATAAAATATAGAATAGCCTGAAAAAGCTCTGTTCTTATTTTCACTGAATAAAAATTCTGAGCTGTAAATCATTGAACCAAATGAACTAAAACACTTATAAACTATAACTGTACAGTAGTTCTTCTGTAATGTACTGTGTGTAATGTGTGTAATGTTTTCATTAACATCATAGTGTTACCCATGTATCGAGATACGTATCATCGTGGGAAAACTGTATCCTTATATTATAACTATTGTAAATATAAATCATAGTTTTACACCAATCAAGAAGCAATTTGCAAAGAAAAGTTTAAAAATATGTTACAGGAAGTAGAGCGGTCAAACAAACTGATGACATCACGCTAGGGAGAATTCGGTTTACACACAAGAAACACATTATTTCTTTAAACATGATTTCATAAAATATTTGTATTTGTCAGATAATTATTTCTGTGTACATTAGAGGAATTTTGTTTTGTAACAGTGATGAATTCTCGAGTGTGATGTAAAATTTTAAACCTAAAAATGGCCAAATTGGGAAAACAATTTGTGAATATTGTGTGAATATAGTTGCAAAAATCTTAAATATATTGATCTTAACTGTGTTTTAGTAAGACAAGTAGTCTAACCTGTCATAGGTACTTTAAAACGTATGTAATATACTTCTACATGGATAAGAATATGTATGCATGATAATTAACAGAATTTTACTATTAAAATGTTGCGTTTGATTACAGTGAACCCTCGCTCTATCGCGGTTCACTGTTCGCGGCCTCGCTGTTTCGCAGATTTTTTTTTCCAATTTTTTTTTTTTTTCCCAAAATATTTTTTATAGTGTAACTTTTTTTACAGTATAACATTGTGTCCTGCGTCCTGATTGGCTAAGAGACTAGACCAGGACTAAACCAGGTCTAAACCAGGACTAAACCAGGTCTAAACCAGGACTAAACCAGGACTAAACCAGGTCTAAATCAGGACTAAACCAGGTCTAGAACTGAACTAAACCAGGTCTAGACCAGGGATGGTCACGCAGGGTGGTAGGGACAGAGTCTCAGATGTCCTTCACGAGAGCGCCTGGGTGACAGGAGGTGTGGCCTTTGTTTACTTGCACGAGCCATGGAAGAGAGTGCGAGCCGGACCATGGAAGAGCCAAGAATCAACACCTGGCCCGGACGCCGCGCGGCCGGGGGAGCCGCAGCGGGGAGAGCCGCATTCGAGGGAGCCGCAGCGGGGGGAGGACACTCGCGCGCAGAGAGGAGACAGTGGGTCTTCCCCGTCACGCCGAGAGGACGAACCTGACCCCGTCCTAGAGAGCTGTGGAGTATTGGCGACGCATTGATAGCCATGCCCTGAACTCCGGGGCGGACTGATTTTGGAGCCGGGGTGAAATGCAACCAACCCTTGTGAGCGCAGGTTAGTCTTACCTGGTCTTGTGGTGAGGACTGGTGCTCAGAGGCGTCTGTTAGCGGTTCGGCACTGTTAGCAGTGGCTTGAGTCTTGCCCAAAATGATATCCAGGTCGCTTTCCACTCGACTTTCGCACATGGCATGGATATGTGGTACCAAAACAAACACACGTGTCCGCGCGCACGTGTCCGCGTGTCACGTGTCTCCCCCTGCGTCACTATTAATATATTTTGATGAAAATCTACAAAAGTTTGAGTGTTTAAACAAGAGAAAAATGTGAGAAAATGTTAATACCAGTCTCAGAAAGGTGTATAATGTGTCTGGTGAAGCGTTTTCAGCCTTAAAACATGTCGAATAATTGTAAAATATAAAATTGTCCTACTTCGCGGATTTCACTTATTGCGGGCTATTTCTGGAACCTAACCCCCGCGATAAATGAGGGTTCACTGTATTTGCAAAAATGTTCCTCTAATTTCATCAATCGATTTTTTTTGCTTTCTGCCATGTTATAATGTTGTTCCCTTATTAAAAACACGCCTCTACTCGCACTCTCTTTACGTCACCCATGCGCCCACACATCAGTTTTCCAGAAAATCATGATACGAAACTGTACACAACAACTTGACAAACCTGATGTGATGTGCAGTGGGACGCGGTGCTCTGAAGTGGAAGTGACTAGGCATGTTAATACATTGTTTTCAGCGAATTTTCAAAAGAATAAAAGGTAATGTGGTGATCTAAATATGCTAAGTGTAGTGTTAAGTAAAATACCCCCCTTTAAAACTCACTAAAATGTATTTCATAAAATTTTCTCTCAAAGGCATTTCATGTATTTGGTAAGACAGCATTACCCACTGGACATAACCCGCAGTGTAATATTAGTCACCCACTTAAGCACTTCACAGTCGGTGGTTATATAAGTTGAATGCTGGCAGGAGGCACTTATTATTTACAGTTTCCCAGCAGTGCCGTGTGTTGGCTTAAAACAAACCTTTCAAGAGAGAGCAGGCAGGTTGTGCGCGTTCAGTTTACTATTTACATATGGTACATACATGAACCCAGATTCGCCTCCACTTGACTGGGCGAGGCTAGCCACAGATGAGCTAAAAAATGAGCTAAAAAGTCAAAATAGGCCTGTAATAATCTAAAGGCCAGACTTCACTGATGTAGTTTCTTAACTAATAAAATGTGATGATAAAAGCAGGGATCTTTTGAAAGTGTATTCAGCGGCCGACCATGTTACAAAAGCAATATTTTGACCTCTGTGGAAACTCTGAGGGTTCTGAACTAAGCAGACTGTGCAGGACAGACGCTTGGCCACAACACTCAAGTCTTTCCATAAGTCTCCAAAGGTCTCTGTCCGCGCCGTGCTTTAGTCTAATGAGAAGTGGCATCATGTTTAGAGGAGTATCTGGCTGTAGTCCATATAGCACATGTTAAATAATGTATTTTATAATACACCTCTTAAAGGTCATATGATCACAATCTTTGAAAATGATTTTTATGAATCTTATTGCTGATGGGACTCCTGATTTGTTAGACTCACACACAAACTTTTGATCAGTGGTGACGTTTAAATTTAAGGTGCATTATGTAACTTTGGACTTCCTACTTGCCTCTATAGAAGTGTTCTAGCTGTGGACAAGCGACCCCCACTCGCTGTCTGAGTGCATGCTTTTCGTGGTACTTTTGGGCCTTTGGGCATTTTCAGACTTCCTATCAGAAATGTTACACACTGTACACATTAATGTTCTAAATAAAGATCATATTAATTATAAAGACAGAGCAATTTGTTTCAGACCAGTATGAGCAGGACCCATGTTGATGCCTAAAGCTGGAAGTCGAGGGAGGAGCTTCAGTAACATCACGCTGCCAGGCCATATGATTATAATTAATAGTCTAGACAAAGAGGCAAGCTACCCAATATGTTTTATAGCTTTTCTTTTTATGACTTTGGGTCAAAATATGCCTCAGTACTGATTCATAGGTAAGGTAATGGAATGCCTTAGTAAATGGTCACATTTATATATAGCGTTTTACACCTTCAAGGCACTCAAAGTGCTTTACAACACGGAACCATTCACCCATTCACACACATTCACACACCAGTGTATGCAGACACTCCAAGGACACAACAAAATCTGTGAGCACTAGAATCGCACCGCCAACCTGTGGGTCAGTGGATCTGACCGCTCAACCAGTGGTGTTTTTTTTTTTTTTTTAATGTCGAGAGAGGGATTCAAACCACCAACCGGAGCTACTGCTGCCTGAACTGGGATCGAACCACTGACTTTCAGGTTTGTGGCCATAAACTCTATCACTACAGATCCAGTTCCTTCATTTAAAATCTCCTTTACTACATTAATTTAGATGGAAGAAGAAGAAGAAGAAGAAGAAGAAGAAGAAGAAGAAGAAGAAGAAGAAGAAGAAGAAGAAGAAGAAGAAGAAGAAGAAGAAGAAGAAGAAGAAGAAGAAGTGACTTTATTGATCTCACACTGGAGAAATTCTTCTCTGCATTTTAACCCATCCTGTTATTAGGAGCAGTGGGCAGCACATGACTGCGCCCGAGGACCATCTCCATGATCTTCTTGCTTCAGTTTGGTCAGGACCTCAGCTGGAGGATTTTACCTGGAGCATATTTTGGGTTGGTGGGGGAAACCGGAGTGCCCGGAGGAAACCCACCCAGACACGGGGAGAACATGCAAACTCCACACAGAAAGGCCCGGGCGACCCGGGGATCGAACCCGGAACCTTGTTGCTGTGAAGCATGAGTGCCACCCACTCAGCCACCGTGACGCCACATACCTTTAGTGTCATGTTGTTAAAAAACATGCTAAGAAGACAAGAGACGGCTAATCCAAGTGAAAAGAAGAAATGTTATTTAACATGAAGTTATTAAACAAGTAATACTCTGTGTAAGTAATACTCTGTATATAGACTGTATAAATAAGTTGACTAAGGAAGTGTGGCGTCACCCATAGTGTTTGACTCCAGTCAAATGAAGCTCATGAGGCTAGCAGTTATAGGGGCGTATTTGGAGCTGAGTTCCGTATTAGGAATAGGAATTTACTTATGGACAAAATAGCAAAATAAAAACACCAGGATGATGTAGAACGCATTAATATGAACAATTTAAGATGAAAATGACAAGACTCACAGCAGCAAAGTCAACTGGAAACAGTCAATGGAGCTGGAAGCACCCCCATGTTCACTTCCTATTTGGAGCACGGTGGCTAGCAGGTTAGCTATGTCCATATATACAATATTATATTATTATATGTTAGTACTACATAAAATACTGAATAAATGTATCCGTTCTCATTACTTTGAACATAAGATGGCCATTTATCAATGTAACTATCTTAACTGTAGCAACAGAATAATCCTCTTCCTCTCTTCACGAACACCTGTGAGGTTCTGCTTACTTCTCAGGCACTTATGATCGTCATTCCAGTCTAAAACATAGCTTTTTCACATTGACAGCTAAATAATTTCAAGCATTACTCTCCACCATCTGCATGACTCAACAATCCGCTAATAATCCTCTCGAGTGGGACAAAAGTAAGCTATGCATTTAAATAGACCTTTCCTAAAAGTCCCTGTCTCGTTTCTAACCCTTTTATCTTGATGTTCTAGCACCGCTTGGAACCATTGACATTCACTGACGGCTGCACTCTTCTGTAAATTATTCTCCTATGATTGCACTGCATTATGCGCTAATGACTTGCGTAAGGAGCCATTAATTTTCTATGACAAGAATACTAATACAGGTTGGTGATCCAAGCAGCATGCGGTGAAAGAGATATCGATTATATGCAAGTCAGCAAGCTTTGAATATGCATTTGTCCAGTACGTCATTGCCTTGTGAATAATGGAGGTGCAATGGCGTCAATGTCTGGATGGGCAGAGCTTTCAATATTAAGAGTACCCTGTTTTTAATTTCCACGTGAATTTTGTCTCACATAATTGAAGTGGAGAAACGTGTTGGACTTCATGGTTTTGTCTGGATAGTATTTGGTCTGGATAGTATTTGGTCTGGATAGTATTTGGTCTGGATAGTATTTGGTCTGGATAGTATTTGGTCTGGATAGTATTTGGTCTGGATAGTATTTGGTCTGGATAGCTGCACTGGTGGTGAGTGTCTTTCTGGTGGTCAGTTTATTTAGACCACTAACATTTTCACTGCCAGAAAATTCACAACAAATACGATTTCAAAAAAGTATATAGCCTTTTGTATAAAGGACAAGCACGCAGAGTTTGTTTTTAGTTGGAATTTGAAGTAATTTAAGATAAACAAATCACAGAAATACTCAGTATTTTATGGGTTTACTAGAGCTGAAATGGCTAGATGATTGGTAGGTTATTCAACGGTAGACCAGCTTGGAGGTTTTATGAAATGTGATAGATTTGTATACAAGTGTAGAATAAGGGTCTCTACATTTCAGTTGGTCAAACAATGGGGCCTATTGCATTGCCACAGCATATTGTATCATATAGAGTCAAAAACAACCCTTTCAGTTGATGTTCACAGTCCATGTCATTAGTTAAAAAGTGTTCATTGTTCTCTTGATGCTTCTAAAAAGTGTTCGGTGTTGCTTGTAGACTATTGGACCATACGCCTCAGAATCTAGTTCTTTGGTTGGCTATTCAAAATAGTTGTGGTTCTGTAGTCTTCAGGACTATGAGATTTTGAATGTTAGAATAATAAACTCACACAAAACTTTGTGTAAACTGTTCCATGATAATTTAATGTCTAAAATGTCGGAAAAGTTATTTCATTTGTGCATGGTTCTTGTATATGAAAACATGCAACTGGCAAAACATGCTTTAAATCGGTTGCAACAATTAAGCATTATCTGTTCCCAGAAGTCTCACAAGAAGCCAGCCTTAATAAAAACATGGGAGTTATGTTTGTAGTTAATAATCCATCAATGATGGAGAGAAGATATGCCGAAAAAGGAGTGGGAGAAAGAGGCAGTGCCTTAAATGACCAAAGTATAAACATAAATCTGTTGACTTGGACAATTCTGTATTTGCTCTGAAATATTACTGGAAAACTACATCAGCAGGAAAAAAACTTTCCTATTTGCTAAGCATAATATGAGAGATAAGCAAACAGGTAGCACTGCATGCCAAACGATGGTCAAAGGCCAAACGAATCTCCAGCTTTGACAAAAGACAGACAGAGATGTAAGACGCTCACAGCTACTGTTGTCTCCCTGTGCGGTGTGTAGTTTTCTCTTTAATGGCATGTTCCTCTGGGGCGAATAAAAAGCAATTAAGCAAATGACATCCGTATGGGCTCAGAATACATAGCAAAAATCACACAAACATGTCTAGGACTTCAGTGTTGAGAGGTACAAGCCAGTCCAGGTGAAACATTAAGTCAAATGACACTACCAACAAACAACTGTAGCAAACTGTACACCACATCACTGAAGCCTACAGTCTGTATTGATTACTGAATGTAATTAATTTGACAAGTAATCTGTGTAAAAGTGTAGCATAGGCAGAAAGCAACAATGGGTTTCAAGTGGAAAAACAGCAAGGAGAAAATTACTGATCACAATTTGCCAACACACAATGATAATTAATAATAATTATTAAAAATGGCACCAGCTGACTGCAGGTGTGACCTGTCATTGAGGGGGTAGAGAACACAATATTTAACCAATGAACAGAGTAAAGCTTGTAGGGTCAGTGCAGTTATAAGACTCCAAAACATATATCCTCCAATTTATTAATGCAAAAAAAATAATAAAATGGAGCGACACAACCAAGTGGTGGGCATAGTGTACAGAAACATCTGTGCAGAGTACGGGCTGGAGACCCCAAGGTCAAGGTGGGAAACACCTCCGAAGAATGACCGAGCCAAGATCCTGTGGGACAGAATGGTGATGGTGAACCAACCAGACATAGTGGTGGTGGTGGATAAGCAACAGAACAGAGCCGTGGTGGTGGACATTGCAATACCAAGTGATGGTAACATCAGGAAAAAGGAACAGAAACTAGAGAAATACCAGGGGCTCAAGGAAAAGCTGGAGAAGGCCTGGAAGGTGAAGGCATCAGTGGTGCCCCTGGTGATCGGAGCACTCGGGGCTGTAACCCCCAAACTGGAGGAGTGGCTACAACAGATCCCAGGAAAAACATCAGACATCTCAGTCCAGAAAAGTGCAGAACAGGAACAGCAAAGATACTGCGCAGAACTCTCAAGCTCCCAGGCCTCTGGTAGAGGACCCGAGCTGGAGGAGAGTGAGAGACCAACCACCGTGGAAGGTGAGGAGCACATATAGTATATATATATATATATATATATATATATATATATATATATATATATATATATATATATATATATATATATATACTTGAGCACTGATAGCTTGCCAGACCACGTTGTATTTGTACCTGAATATTAACTCCACAATTATTGAAATAATCATAAATCAGTCATGTCCCACTCACCCGAGTTGAAAATGGCTGCATGTGGATGTAGTAGTAGAGTGTGGATGTGGGAGTTTATTAAGCAGCTGTAATGATGATTGGAATAGAACAATGTCGTGGGACTTGTTATCATGTGCAGGAGAGCAGTGAGAGACCCTCTTCAAAATACTCTATATTTTTCAGTATATAAAAGTATGCACAAAAGTTATGCCACTATTTTACATTTAAAATTAAATTGAGGCAACTCACTTTAAAACTTTCTCAAACAATTTTCAGTGCCGAAGGGCCAAAGGTCACCTTTAAGTTTTTTTTTAACAAGAATTATATAATTGTACAAATACAACACGTTATAAAACATGGGTACAGCCCTGGCATGTCTGTGCATATACGTGTTTTGATCACAGAACATCCTTTCAACACATAGACCGTAACAAAGACTTCCTGTGTGCACTGGGACAGAAGAACCCTTCTGCTTTGGTGAACTTTTACCTGAGCAGGAATTCCAGTAGCAGTAATGTGCAAGCTTCAGATTCTATGAGATTTTATTAGATTATGTTAGTGAATATGTCTTAAAAACATTGGTGAATTGAGGACTGTTACATCGCACACCTTTTAGTTGGGTCTTGTGAATAATGAGTAATTTCTCATCGTGCTTTCTGAAATAAAATCCTCATGTGGGTCAATGGAGATCAAACTGATGCTACAATTTTGCCTGTAGCAGTTTAGAGCTACAGAGACTTTAGAGCTGCTAGAGACAAAATAGTTCCATTACAGGGTAATGCAGATCATAAAACAACCTCAATTATAGTGTGAAATCACCTTAAAATGCTTACAAAAGCAAAACCGGTTTGAATTATAACCTGGACTTAAACACAGACATTCACTATCCATTTTAGATTGGATAAATGGGATTGGAGAGCCAATGCTCTTCCACACTGAGAGGGGCTAGTGGAGGTGCAAGGTCTCCTGTTTCAGATGCCTCCTGGATTCATCCCTGGACACTGGAGAGATTATAACTCTCAGCTTCCAGGGAAGACACTGTGTATACACACAGAAAGTGTAATATCTCCAAATAGAAATATACTCTTGGCTGTTTATAAATCTTAGCATTTTTGTGAGGTGAGAATGTCAGTCGAGGTGGAACAGGATCATTGTGGTTTCTGCAAGATTTGTTTTAGTGTTAAATAACACTTTCTCACAATAAATGTTCTGTAAAACTGAATTACAGAGTGGTCTATTGCTAAAGTAACTTTCTTTTGGTATGTGTTTTTTCCCTTAACAAGTCTTCACATGGAAACGTCCAGGCCATTAAAACGTCCCCAGCAGAGGCAGCAGTGGGGCTGAGTACAAGACGGGCTGGAAAACTACTTAGATTCACAAACCACACTCTGGGATAACCCTGGTTTGTAGTGGTAGGATTATTACAGCTTAACACACTGTGAACTCACCACGGAGCAGCCGAGGTCGCTCTGAAGAGGCTCCAAGGTGTGGAGGACGTGTTTTATTTTTAGTAAAGGGGAAAATGCCCCAGTGATCTTGAACAATAAAAGAACATGGGAATTAAATGAAAGGAAACACCCAGTTAAAGTGGTTCATTCACTGTGACAATGCCTCTTATAAAAATGAACGGCCACCACTGAAATGTAGCCTACTGTTTACAGACTGAATACTATCAACAAGTAGACCTAATGCAGTCCAGATTAGTGGTGTGCAAAAATGTTGAAATATCAATATATTGTATTAATTGTTCAGTATCATGATATTAATGATACAGTATCATAGTCAAGGTCGCTTTTAAGAGGCTCCATGGAGTATGTGTTTTATTTTCAGCAAAGGGGACCAATAACCTAGAACAATAAAAGAACATGGGAATTAAATGAAAGGAAACGCCCAAAACAAGTGGCCCATTCAATGTGACAATGCCTCTTATAAAAATGAATGTCCACTACACAAATGTACTGTTTGCAAGTTGATATTATCTACAGGTAGACCTAATGCAGTCCAGGTCAGGGGTGCCCAAAAATAATGGAATGGAATGGAAGCTTTATTTGTCATTGTTATACAACGAGATGAGATTGGAAATGGACGGGCCTCTTGACCTGAAAGCAGCCGACATGATGCGCTAACATCCCACCTCTCTCATCAGCGATAGCAGAACATGAACAGAATAGAAAATGCAGATACAATCAATAACAGTAGTCACAAACACATATGACGTAATACAGTGGAACAGTTTACATGAGGTCTTTTTTTGTTTGGAAATACATTACGGGAAGGGGCAAACGAGAGTGGAATATATAACATTATTGACAAACTGAGGCGGAAGACTATGTGAGAAGGGCAGAGTGTTTTTAGAAATACATGTCATTGTGTTCTAGCCAATTTATATTATGTCCTTTTGATATCATGTGAGCTGTTGCTATCACAGCTGTGTCCTTGGAGTGTCCAGTGCAAGAGAACATAGCCATAGTCATAAACACAGCAGTCCTGCTAATTGTAGATTCCCAGAAGAATTAATTAACCAGGAAAATGTGCAGAAGAGACTCAGAAGAGACTTAGAACTCAGATGAATGGACAATTGGTCCGAAACCTGCTACTGCAAAGTCCCCAACTTCATGTCACCAAGCAGGGCCGTGCGACTCCCAGTCCTTCCTCCTGGCGCGTAGATGATTGCGGACTGAGCAGCTTGTTTCGCACAGTTCCACAAACATATTTGTTATGGTATCTGAGCATTGGGGGGTATCCACAGATTGGAGATGGTACAGTTCCTCAATCTGCGTCACCTTCTGATGTAGTCCTTCCCTGGTCTGCAACGGCTCCGCTGTGGTGTAAAATGACTGCCGGCAGCTCTCGGGGACTCTTTGTTCGCTGTCGGCATTCCAAATCTCCAATGGATCAGAAACATCCCCAGGCCAATCATCAGATGTCCTGCCATCAAAAATCCAAATCATAAATAGCTCCGTCCGGACAAGTCGACTCTCCCAAACACACATTTAATTTTTATCTGTAAATATGTACATAGCACCTAGCCCAGGGGTGGAAAAACTTTTTGACTCATGGGCCAGAAAGGGTTCTAAAATTTGACAGAAGGGCCGGACCAGGAGCAGGTGGATTTAGTGTTTTGGTAAAAACACTAAAAATAACATGGGATATGTAGAAAACGTGTGTTTTTTTCCTAATTAAAAATTAACAAAAGCATTACAACAAAATGTCCATCTTTCAAGTACCACAGTATTTAGCTATTTATTAAAATGACTCTTAAAACACAGAACATTTTATTAATAAAATACAGCTTTTTATTACTAACAGTTTTAAAGCACTGAAAGTTCTGTTCTCCTTCAGGTTCTTTCGTTCTTTCGTTGACTGTTTTGTGGCAAAGTGACGGCTGATATTATATTCTTTAAAAAACGCTACAGTCTGTTGGCATATCAGGCATACAGCAGCTGAGAAGTATTCGGTGAAAAAATATTTACTTGTCCACTCCTTATTAAAAACTTTTTTTTTTCTTAGTTCTGCTCGTCTTTACAGGAGGCTGAGGGGTCAAAGAGTAAAGCACAAATGTGGAGCAAAACGCTGCACCTCAACAAAGGTCAATGTGTGTAGTGCTCCAGATATTGGGAAACGCCAGAATTGCAGGGAAATTAAAACATTAAAACATTAACAAGATTTATGAATATAATTTCTTCAAGTTCGGCGGGCCGGATTAAGAAGCTTAACGGGCCACATATGGCCCCCAGGCCGTAGTTTGCCCATGCCTGACCTAGCCTATATTTTTCATAGTGTATATTTGGTAAAGATTCTTTCTATTTGATTATATTTTTTACATGCTTCTCTTTATCTTATTTATCTATTTTAATTTTTTTACATGCTCTTGGCATCCAGGGTGGGCAGCAAAGTAAGAATTTCATTGTTCAGGGAAACGTGTTTCTTTACTGTGCATATGACAATAAAAGCTTTGAATGTTGAATCTTTGAATCTATAGTTTTAACTTGTGCAGCTGCAGAATAGTTAGACATCAGTGCTATGGGAGCATGTAAGTGGGCATGTTTTAATTTTTGTTTCTGATCAAGAATCACCTACAAAGCAAAAGCAAAGCAAAAGAAAGTCAGTTCTCCATGCAGTCACTGGCTACATTATTAGGCCAACAATTAAATAAATGCCTAATAGATCACCCTCCTGTGTACGTGGCGAGCTGATGATTGATTTTATAGTGTGTTTACTCTATTTAAGGGCACAGACAGCACTTAGCAGGGTGGAGTGGGGAGGAAAGTGGTTTGATTTGAAATATTCATTTGATAGTTACAGTATCTGATTGCAGTTGGAGGGTCTGCTGAGAGGAAATGAGGAAGCATCCGCCACAGAGCCCCCTAGAGGCCACGTTGGCGCAGTGCAGTCTGGAGTATAAAAGCAGAAGGCGCACACAAGAAGCGGACACTTGTGCAATGTGCGGCACCGGGAAGACGCGCAACCGACACAGATTACGCAAGTGTACCCCAAACACGGATTATTTACGGCAAAATGCGGGTGAGAATGGCTAACACAGGAATACAACTGGGATATATTTCTCCCCATGCATCAAGGTAAGTTGGAACTACCTTTAGGGCTGTTATTTATGTCAGTAATTTTGTCCCGTATCTGCACTAACCCTATTGCCATGTTCTCATCTTTTTATTTACTTTATAATAAAAAAAAAAAGTTAAACCTAAATATTGACAATAAATACCACCTTTAAAAACATTAAATACTAACATATTTTTTGATATTTCGACAAGAACAGATTAAAGCTGAGAGTACCTGATTTTTAAAGTGTGAAAAATGAAGAAGCCTATATGTATTTAAATGAATCTAACTAGTCCCAAACTCTCACAAACTCTTTGGCACATCACTGTTCAACTCTAAAATGATTTGGCCACAGCTTTAGAACAGCCTCAGACAGAAAAGTGAAGCGAGGTGGAGCACCCTTGGACAGCCAGTTTTATCCCAAAGGATCATAGACGCTCACATGGCTCATGGCTCATTTGCAGTAAATAAAAGCAGCATCTACCTGTCTGATTTTTGTTTTAAATAATACACAGATTTTTCAAATTTATTAGAAAAAAAGTTGTGTGTTTCAGCTTTAACATTTAGCCACTGATATCGTTTAGATTATTATCATTAACCTTTTGTCTTGGTTTAGTTGGGGTCTACTGTACTGTGCATTTTAGCTGTCCATTTAAAATGCATATTAAACATATTTGCTGCAGAGAGCTATCTTATTTATTGTGGAAAGCAGCCAGTTGTAATAAAAGCAAACAATGTGATCTCTATTGCACTTGGCATAACCACAGTGCAACCTTATTCATGTGGCGCTTTGTTTGTGGTTCTACACCCTATGCTCCATGTAAACAGATTCATTACATGGGCATATTTATTATACTAGACACAGCTGCTTTTTGTCCTGATCCTGCTCAACACATGTAACAGAGGAATGTGAACTGTCAGTGTCAAGACTTGTTCTGACTATATGACATCTTGGCTTCTTGTTATTCCACTCAGAAGTGCTTATTGTTGTTATCAGAAGACCATGATGTGGCTTGCGTAGCTGACAAGACAAGACAAAGTCTTGTGCGTTTTGTGGCAGAAATATTGGTCCTTCAGTTTTAGGATTAATGATATTTTAACACTTTAGTGTGATAATGGCGTTGCACAAAACAAGATTACACTACTACACTTTTTGTGTAAATATTTTTTATTTCGATGATCTTTCCTTATTATAGTTTAATTATGCAGAGCAGTAAAAAGTATAGATAATTTCAATTAGCTGTCATTTCAAATCAGATATCAGCCCTACATTTTGGACTCTAAACAGTTGGTATGGTCGGCTATGAAAACCCTCATATCAGTTGATGGCTTCTCAAAACAAGAAATCTCTCAAAAAGATGAACAATATTAGACAGGATGTGCAAGTCTTAATCTATTTCTCATATGAATTTTGGAAAGTACAGGACAGCATGGTTCATATTAATCTAATGCTAAAAAAGGAGAATTATCTGAAACATATACCACAGTGATTGTCCCACTGAAAGCTCGTCAGCTTTTTTGCAACAGATATTTATACATTATGTCCAATATTCTAATTTAGGGTTAGGATTTAGGGTGCAGATTATGAACAATTTAATATGATCTTGTATAGGGTTGGGCGATATGCCAAAATGATGCATCTACACAGCTATCGTATCTATAGGCAATAGATTTAAGCAATCTATGAATGCTTAAGATAAGATAAGATAAGACTTTATTGATCTCACGCAGGAGAAATTTACTTGTCACAGTAGCTCCAGGTAGGGACAGTTTGAACAAGAAAGAAAAGTGCATGTAGGCAAGAATGGCATAAAGATAAGTAATAATAATAATAAAATAAGTAAGTAAGTTAAATCTACACTTACTCACTTAAGTCACCCGCCTGGAGCAGGATTTTTAGTTTGATTCTTGTGTCAGCCATCTCATAAATATCATGAAGTCATTTTTGCATGTGTGATTCACCTAGTGCTCACTAGAATTATTGTATTTACCGGTTCATTTAGGCTAATAACGATACAATTACACACAATTTTCTTTTTGTTTATACATGGCGTTTGTTTTACTGTGCAGCCTTGGCCGTCCAGTTTCTTCTTCTGTGTTTTTGTTTCTTCTTCCCTTTGTAAATCCAGTATTGGAAAGAGGTCAGTCATCTCTTGTAATCACATGATTTACTTGTATTAATATTTTGCCTTTATATCTATATTGAAGTTGTATTTGCGGTCATATTGAGCTCTGATGTTTTTTGGTTTTCATTTATTCATGAGATGATGTGCAGGGAGATGCTATCCATTATCTGTTCCCTTGTAGTTTTCGCTGAACCGATAAAAAGCCACACATGTTGATCTTATTTTCTATTACTGTGAACCAGATTAAAGAGAGAACGCCTCCAAAAAAAACCCCGCTGTGTCCCATGGCTCCTTAATACACCACAAGCTCCACTAACAGCACAACACAGAAGTCCACCTGTCACACTGGGCTGTTTGGCTACGGATTATAGCAGTGAAAATATCTTACAATAATGCATTAATGTATGGACATGTACCACACCACACCAGTCCCATCCCTGGATGGGATATCAGCTTCAGTATTCTGGGTGAATATATAAATTGATGCAATAAAACTATTTACTGATCGGAGCTGGCCCAGAAATTCTCAGAATGTTTTTTTTTATGTAGTTACATGAAAGATAAATAACACCTGTGTAACACATTTGGATCTGTTTTGTCTCATTGTAAAAGGAAATAAGGAAGGAAATGTTTTCTCCACTGGTATAGACTGATATCGGGTAGATACTTAAAGGTCCCATGGCATGAAATTTTCACTTTCTGAGGTTTTTGAACGTTAATGTGAGCTCCCCTACCCTGTTTAGGCTCCCCCAATGGCTAAAAGTTGCGAAATGTCTAAACTGAGCATTTGCGGTCCTTTTCTGCGTTTGAAAAAAACACAGCTCAAATGGGCGATTCTGAACAAGGCACCTTTGTTACGTAACATTGAAAAAAGAAATGCAAATGCAGTTCCACCACCATCTGGATCTCCACCCCCTGTCTCTGGAAATCACGCGCAGAGAGTTTGGACTGCGGAGGAGCTACGCAATGCAAAATGTGTTTTTTTATTTGCCTGGAGGCACATGCGAGTGTTTCTAGGCTCGGAAGTCCTTTACCCGACCCTCTGGACCTCTGAAACAGCAGTGGTTTAATTTTATTTTCTGTGAAAATATGTTTTTTTTCACTGAAATGCCTCTCCTTTCTGTCTTCGTGCTTCAAACGCGGAAATGGGAGACAGCGCAGAGCAGCGCTCCAGCGGCTTAGAGGAGCGGGTGGGGGGCCCACCCGCTCCTCTAAGCCAATCTGTGTCCTTCTCATTTGCATTCAAGCAAGAAGGCCCAGAATGAGTTGTTCAGAGAGTGAATTTTTGACCATGTCTGTGTAAATGGGTCTTTCTCATGCACTGAGTGTTGATTTTGGAGAAGGATTCATTTACAGTATTAGGGAACCATTAAGGAGCCATATAAAAGCATCAAGAAGTACCATGTCATGGGACCTTTAAAACCATAGTATCAAAATCAGCATCGGAACTAAAAAAGCTGGATCAGTGCATCCCTTGGATGCTTAAAAGCTCCAAAAAAAATATTGCATACAGAGTTTCTGTATTGACTTTACAACCAGAAGCAGTCAAATAAGTAAAACCTACTGTATAGTCATTAAATAATTCAGGAAACAACGATGCAATAACTCATTTCTAATCCAGTCTCCCATCTCTTCTAGCCATCTCTCCGGTGGAGTTTCCAGATGAACCCCAAAGCCCGGCAGTGATGTTGGCCATGCAGCACCCCAACTCCTCGGGCTCGCCAGCCACCTCCACATCTTCCTTTCTGACCAACTTCACCATACTCCAGGAACCAGAGGTGGAGGTTGTGGTGAGGAATGGGACTCTTCAAAAGAGTAGTCCCTTTGTGGCAGGTCTTAGCATGACTCTGGGCATCCTTTTCAACATTGTGGCCCTGATCATCCTGGCTAAAGCCTACAACCGATTTCGTCGACGCTCCAAAGCCACCTTCTTACTATTTGCTAGTTCTTTGGTTGCTACAGATCTGGCGGGACATGTTATCAATGGAGCGCTAGTGATGAGGAAATACTCTGATGGAACAACCACAGATTCAACGAATGACACGGACGCTTCTTGCTTGTTTCTAGGAGGTTGCATGGTATTTTTCGGACTATGCCCACTTTTTATGGGTTGTGCTATGGCTGCTGAGCGGTGCTTGGGTGTGACCAAACCGTTGTTACATGCACAGTTAGTGACAACAGCGCGGACAAAGATAGCATTGTCACTGATCTGGTTGGTAGCGTTATGCGTGGCCCTCCTGCCTGTCTTCAACCTAGGGACCTACACCTACCAGTATCCCGGGACATGGTGCTTCATAAGGGTCTCGGAGGGCACAGAAGGGCAGGACCTTGCCTTTGTGATTCTGTTTTCTGGACTCGCCTTGAGCTCCTTAGCCTTAGCTTTTGTTTGTAACACAATCAGTGGAATTACCTTGGTGAGAGCAAGGTTAAAAAAGACTACCTGCTCCAAAAGTCGCTCCACGAGCTCCAATGACACAGAGATGGTGGTGCAGCTTGTGGGCATCATGGTTACCTCCTGTATCTGCTGGAGCCCTCTGCTGGTAAGTGGATGAAATTAATAATGAGGAGTTTGCCACCAAATAAAGGAAATTCTTGTATTTTGCTTATGGGAACTGGGAACAGTGCATGTTATTTATTTTATTTTATTTTTTATAATAATGGTCTTGACAAGTGGGTTATTAACATTCTTTGCATACCACTTTGACAAAAAAGGGGAATGCTGCTGTAAAAGTTCTTTTGTATATATTTTTTGTTGTGTTTTTATACATAGAACATGGAAAAATGTTTTCTAATTATTATCAAATAACACTAGATTGCAGTTATATTTGTGCTAAATGCGCATAAATGTCTTAAATGTTGGACCAGGTATTACACAGACTGTAAAACGTAATATTGCAGAAACAATTTATACTTTTATTAGAGAGATTAGCGTTCAGTTCTTAATCTTTTTATTTTCAATAAAAAGCACTTTCTGTTGCTTTGTAGTTTGTTTTCTTCATCTTTCATTGTCCTACTTTAAGCTCATAAAGCTTGATTCAGTCTGACACATTTGGCACATGGCCCTCACATGTGTGACTAATCACCTTGTGCACAGGTCTTTGGGCTCATGTCCGCTCTGCGCTGCTACAGTGGGTCTCTGGACAGCGACAGGGCCACATACAGGAGGCTGATGATTACAGGGGTCCGGATGGCAGCCTGTAACCAGATCCTAGACCCCTGGGTGTACATCCTGCTCCGACGGGCCGTACTCCGCAGAATTTACCGCATCACCAAACGCCAGGCCAGTCTCAAGGGAAGCATCTTTCGTTCGACCCGGTGGGAAGCCAGCTCCTTCCACATAACAGAGAAAAATGGCAATAACACAATATAATGGACTAAGAGCAAAGTTGTGTTTTTATAAATGTAGCACTTTAGAGAAGCACTGAAAAGTAGCAGCATGACGCTTGAAAAAATTACAAAGAACAGTTAAATTCAATTATTGTTAAATGTTTTGTCTTAAAGTCAATTTGTTTTATTAAGCTATTGTAGCATCCTTTTAAGACCCTCATTCGATCATTACTAATTTAATGAGGGTGGCTAAATCTTTTCTCATGCAAGTAATTTATTTAATGAAATTACTTCAGGTTATAATGTCTTATACAGTTGTAATCAATAAATCAATCAACAAGTGGGGAGAGTTCATAAAGTAAACAGGTAAACAGTGATTTCTGACAAAAAAAAGGATGAAATAACTGAAATTTATGGGGAATACTGATGATCATTATACAGCTGGTTGTCATTTTCAACAATTTACTGTAGTAAGGTGGACTACTTATTCGCCTTATCATGTGATTATGGTTTATTTGGTGCACGTATGGCAAACAAGATTTTAAAATACATTCAAAGCAAATATTTTGGTCTTAAATGCTTAAAAAATGCTGTTAATTACCTTTTAATGTGTTGTTGTGTCTACACATTTAGATGAATACTTGTCTGAAATGAAATAGAAAACATCTCAAAGTAAAGCATTTTATTTTACCTCAGCTGTGATATGATCATTGTGTCGTGTACATAGTGTGGATTGTGTGCATGTTGTTATGAAGTGTGTGAGTGCAGTATTTTCCAGAGTGGCTGGGAATGAAGTGAAGTCAGTGTTTCCAAAGCTAACTGAATGTAAAGTTCGTTAAAAATAAACAGATCATTTGTAAAACATGGTTGTCTGTTGTATGCTGAAATTGTTATTATACCACTTGTTGTAACTTAGGCCTAACAAATGAATCATTTTCAATCAATGATCTAATAGAAGAGAACTGGCTTTGGGAAAGATTATATGAAGTGAATTCTGAATGTGTGACAACAGTGGTAGAAAAGTTTTGAAAATCCCATTTTCCAAATGTATTTTACTTAATTTACGAAAAGCATTTAATGCATAAGCATTTTAAGACTAAAATATGTATAACCATAAACTTAAAATGTCTGAATGTCTGATTAGAGGTTATTGCTTTGCTTGGAATGTGTCCAGTTGCTGTTTTCCTATTGCAAATGATACCTTAAAAATGCATTACTGTATCACTGAGCAGGGTCAGCTCTGCATCGCTGGGTTTCCGATGACATTATAACATTCTATAAGTCAATAATTTTTAATACACATGGTGGGCAGATAAAATCATTATTGTTAAAATGCAGATTTATGTAGTAATATAGCAAGTTCTTGGGTCTAGTTAGTCAGAGAAATGATTAGGTTTGGCATTTGTGAATTTACCTTTAGGATATTTTTCATGTAAATACAAATAGGGAAATCTGGCTCTTGCTCTCCATGTGGGATTATGACATCATCACTGTCTATAATCTGAAAGTGAAACCCACCAATAGATAACCTATCAGTGTGAAACATTAGATTATATTAACAGTGGTCATATGTTAAAAAAAAAAAAAAAAAAGTGTTAAAGCCTACATCTGACCTACACCTGTAATTTAGCCTGCGGCGTCTCTGTAGATGCTCTGTAGACAAATGATATAACGTTTGTGTGGAAAATTTCAGATAAAGGCAAGGCAAGTTTATTTGTATAGCACAATTTGTACACAAAGTAATTCACAGTGCTTTACAGAATAAGAAATACATTAAAATCACAATTTAAAAAAATCAAAACATAAATAATCATCATAAAATTCAAGAGAGGGAGAGAGAGAGAGAGAGAGAGAGAGAGAGAGAGAGAGAGAGATTAACTAGCAGTGTGAAAACGCTCTTATTTGTGAAGATTTAAGATTTAAGACTTTATTTGGTCTCACACACAATGACACACAGTGACACACGGGAGAAATTTGACTTCTGCATTTGACCCATCCTTTTCAGGAGCAGTGAGCATTAAATGAGGGAAGAGTGCAGAATGAAAACCTTTCATTCATATGCACAACTAAACAGAACTGTTTTGAGCCTGGATTTAAACAGCGTCAAAGTAGAGGCCTGTCTCACATGTTCAGGAAAACTGTTCCAGGTTTTAGCTGCATAAATCTGAAACTCCCCGTGTCTAGTCCTGACTCTGGGGCATCCATCTCCATGAGAGCAAGCAAGTGGCGGACCCTCCCCCAGAAAACGTACAGTGCACCTATGGGTGATAATAAAACACGTTTAGGCCGTCTGATCGCTCACCAGTTGAATAAAAATGGTTTACCAGAAGACGAGCTGTGTCACGTGACTATTTGGTCCAATGAGCAGCGTCCGTGTTGACGTCGAGGGCGTGGTCAGTTCTCCGGAGTCTTCGCTGCAGACGCGCCGCCGGAGCTAACGTTAGTAACGTGCAGCATCGTCCGTCCATTTCAGCGACATCACGGTAAGCTCAGTCGGGGAAATATACATCAAAAACTTGGTGGACTGTCACGGGGACTCAAAGGAAGCCATCAGTGCCGTTAGCGTCATTTGCTAGCTATATTAATTTGTCTTTATATTGGTATGCTAACATGCTAGCAAGCGGCTAACGCTTACTCCGTGCTGAATGTGGCCTTTATCCAGAGAGCGTTTTGTCGGCTGCATGATCATCAGGTGTAGAACAAAAATAGGATTGATACGATACACTGAATATTTCCATTTACACCCAACTGTTCCGTGGCAGCATGTTCCTTGGAGGTTCATGTCTTTGTGTCCATTGTGCCTGTGGTGGGGGTTGTTGCTGCTGCGGTCGTCGCCATTTGGACCGAGTTAAAATGGCGTCTCCTCTTAATTCCTTTGATGTGGGTTAGGTAATGGATCTTTCTCCAGAATATTCACTTGGGTTTCCACATACCAACGATTGGTTAATATGTTGGTCTTGTTTCGTGGATCACTTGCACGACTGTGCCCACGGCCAAGTACAGTACTGTGAACATATTCAACTGTATGTTTGTGTACGTAGAGTTAAATTCAGATTATTTTTTATTTCTTATGCTAATTTGTTTTTTTGTTGTTTATACCATTTTAGTGAGTACTTAAATTGGCGTGGCTGATCAGTTATTATCTTATCAGGTATTGTCCCTTGATATGATTTCTACGAAAGAAATAACTTAACGAAATTATTGCAAAATCATTCTTTTCTTGATTTTCTGAAAAGCATTCAATCTACAACAGTATCATTGTGTTTGGTGTTTTCTCTTTTGAGAGGTATGGCCTTGAACTGTTCATGTGAAAATGGACTGTGCTTTCAGCCTGAGGCAAGAATTCCTTTGCCAAAAATCTGGCTGCTGTTGCAGCTACACTCTATTTCAAAGTGGTAGATTGAACACGGATAAAGGGGTTAATTGGATCTTTTAACTTTAAATATTATTTATATTATTATTATTATTAGATTTGTTTTGTTGTAATTGTATTTTCTTGTGTGTTGCATTTCTAATCACATTGTGGTTAATCCCATCTAGAAACGGATTGTAACATCCCCTGGTGTCCAGAGGATCTCTTTTTCTAACACTGCTACCACCTACTTCAAGGACTCCAAATGAGAATGGTAACTGTAAATGCATCTTTAAGGATCATTTTCTTTCATCTGTCATGTCTTTGGTATGTTTCAGAATGAAACTACCTTGTCTGATCATACACATGTGAGCATGTCACCTCCAGTTTAAGGCTCAGTTGTGCTTATCTTGGCATTTTGATATTCCAGTCTGTTGGTGGTTTAGTTACACAGTCACTTAGGGCTAACTCCTGTTTCACGTTTATGCTTTGATAACAGAGGTGATACAAGCTCTGCTACACATTCAGCCAATCATGAATTCACAAACTCAATAGAAAGTTGGAGGGGTTTCTGCAGGCCTTCTCTTTGGGAAGAAAATATATATTTATATGCCTGCTTTTTCATAATTTTGGTATTTCTAAAGACAGGTTTTCATGTGGTAGAAATTGAAAATATATCTGATGTTTGCTCTATGTTCTCCTCAGCCTCCTCCAATGCGTCATCGCTCCATGAGAGTCTTCATGAATGATGACCGCCATGTGATGGCCAAACACTCAGCCATTTACCCCACACAGGAAGAACTGGAAAGTGTCCAGAACATGATCTCTCATACAGAAAGGGCCCTCAAAGCTGTGTCTGACTGGCTGGATAAAGAGGAGAAGGGTTGCTCTGATGGAGCTGAGCCTGAGAAGGAAAGGTATATCCACTTTGTTGCTACTTAATGTGGAGGACATTTTCTTATGAATCCTCATTGACTGTGATGTGTGTTTACAGTGACCCCAAAGAACTGGTGTCACGCTCTCTGCGAGGCGTCATGCGGGTGGGGTTGGTAGCCAAAGGGCTGCTGCTTAAGGGAGACCTAGACCTGGAGCTAGTGCTGCTCTGTAAAGACAAACCTACTATATCCCTGCTTAAGAAGGTGTCCGACAATCTAGTTACTCAGTTGAAGGTATAACTTCTCAATTATGTTCAGTTCTCATCATTGTAAGCATTCATGCTGTAACTCTGGCTTTTTGTCTTTGTAGCTGATTACAGAAGACAAATATGTGGTGAGCCCTCAGATCCGTGAGGCCAGTATTGTGATTAAAAACTCCAAGGAGCTGCCCCTGACCCTCACCATTCACCTGACGTCTCCGGTGGTGCGTGAGGAGATGGAGCGGGTGGCTGCAGGAGGTAAGCCCATACAGTAGGGGCCTCTGTGTTTAGAGCCAGGCACCAAGCTAGACAGCTATTGTTTATTGGGCCTTCAATGGAGCTACAGCACAAGGCACTCACATAAGGAAAACTGTGCTATCTTTTATAGCTTACTAGACTCTCTCATAGTTCCATGTAATGTATTGTACATTTTTGATGGCCCAATATACAGTACAGGGCAGGTAGATTAGACTGAAGACTTTTGGACAGCTGTCATATCCCTAAATGAACAAGATTAAGAACTATTGAAGGCTTACTGAGAATTTAACAAAACACAGAAGAGAACTTTGTTTGCATGTCTTTTATTATTGATGATGAATGGTTTGCATTGCAGCAAAAATGAAAAGCCACACACATTTGCCCTTTTCAACCCAGCAATGGGCTATTGACTAGAGAGGAAATGCTTAGGTTACAGATAACAACAAGACTAATTTGAATGCAATTGAAAATCCACCAACGGGCACAAGTGAAAACGTTATCTGTCAGTGTATGCTAGGCTAACCACAGAGTTGGATTTGCAGCTCATGTTTAACCTTGATCTTATCTGTAGCATTGAGCAGACACCCATTTTGGGACTTAAGCATCAGTTTTGCTGCAGTGTGGACCTGTTTAAATACCCAGTTTTATGCACCTGATAACTTCTGACTATGGTTCAAATTCTGATTCTCTCTGTCAAGCCTTCTAGTTTGTCAATTTTAGGGACGCTGGACCTTTGACCAACTGGCCGCTCTCTGTCTCGGAAGGGGCAAAGTGCAGCACTCCCATATGGGGTGAAGGGGAGGGTGGACCTTCTCCTGGCCTTCTCTGTAGAAGCTAATTACAATAATCGTTGTGGCGTGCCTCACTAATGCCTGAACGGAATTCACCTGTTATTCAAAGTGCATAATAAGCCCCGTTTAATTTGAAGCTGTACATTTTTGGGCATTCATGTGCATTCAAAATAGTGTTTCTTGACGACAATGCAAAATGTACAGCATATCTCCCCTTAAATAACTCATGGTTGATGGATAGCTTTAGGCCTTTGCAGTGTCTGACATAAAGGATTCAGTCTGAGCTCATGGGCCTTCGAGAGCCATCCTCCCATTGAAACGCGACTTTAGAAGATCACGGTCAATCTCACAGGGTTGTGCTTAATCGTTTTAAGCCCAAACCTGTGGGAGGATAATTCCGCTGCTGTCCAACAGAGGGTCCCCTCCCCTTCCGCCATTCTGCTGCCTGTGACCCCCTGGCCGTCTGACAGAACTTCCCTTGGTCAAACTGTACCTTGTCTTCTTACTCCACCTGCCAATAGAAACGCTTTCAGTCAACGATCCTCCGGATGTTCTGGACAGGCACAAATGCCTGGCTGCCTTGGCTTCTCTTCGCCACGCTAAGTGGTTCCAGGTTTGGCTCTTGTCTTTATTTGTCTCTCTAAAACAGAAGTAGTTTTCAGTTTGGTTTTATGCTCTATGTTTTTTATTTGAGCGTTTCATGTGTTTCTTCATTTAATCTTTGGAAATGTTCCTGCAGCAATACTCTAAAGTTTTTCTTAGTATACCTTCGTTACAGTGTTGTATTTATCACACCTGGTGCTACCACAGTGCCCGTTGAAAAATTCTATACTTTTACGTTGATACCACTATTCTGATTCTGGTGCAATATTTCTTCACTTTCAGTTTTGGTGTGGTTGAGTTGTTTTGTTCACATTTAAACAAACTAATAGCCTAGCAAAAATCTGTTTTGTGTAGTGAAACACTGATGATTGTTCATAGTATTGTGGCCTTTGTCATCTTTGGCTTTTCACTGTAACTGCTCCATTTCTGCAACTTTTTCATAGACAATTTTTTCCCTGCTCTTTCAGCTCTGTGTTTGTGTGCTGCTACATTAACAGGAATATTGCACCTTGAAACATGTGATTGTTGTCAGTGGTGATTTTTTTTTTTTTTTTTTAACGTCACTTAATGTGTTACTTAGTTGTAATATATTTTTGATACAGTGACATACATTTTGAAGGCATTATATTTTCCTACACTATATTTTGTCTTAACAATGCACCAAGAATTGTGTTGACTAAAACGTAAGTTATGGCTCAAAAAATTAGTCTTTTCTTCAATAATATTTCTCATACATTTAATAAAAAAAAATCCTTTTGTACATTTCATACTGACTAAGCTAATCTGTAGTTTGTGTGGCTTCATATTTTAATTTAATCACTTGCAGTGTATGCTTCAGAGGAAAGTCTTGGCAGTGTTTGACTAAGTTTGTGTGTCCTCCCTTTGCCCCTCCCCACATGTGTCTCTAGGCCCGGGCCAATGGGCTGCGCTCATGTGTCATCGTCATCCGTATCCTGAGGGATCTGTGTGCCCGTGTGCCCACATGGGAACCTCTGCGTGGATGGGTAAGTTAGACTTGTTAGAAAGTTTCTTGTTGCCTAATATTTCATCTACTGTTGTGGCTCATTGCTTTTGCCCCATTGCATATCACCAAAGCCTGTAGATGGCTAAAACCATGACCTAATGATCACTGATCTCGTCGTCATGCTCTCCCTTCTTCACAGCCACTGGAGTTGATCTGTGAGAAAGCCATTGGCACAGGGAACCGGCCGATGGGAGCGGGAGAAGCGCTGCGCAGAGTCTTGGAGTGTCTTGCTTCAGGAATCCTTATGGCAGGTAGGCATTGACCATGAAGCATTATTTTAATTTAAAATCTTGGCCATCAGAAATTGTTCATTTTTAAAATGTTATTCTTTCAGTAGATGGTCCTGGAATCTGTGATCCGTGTGAGAAGGAACTCACTGATGCCGTTGGGCACTTGGACTATCAGCAGAGAGAGGACATCACACAGAGTGCTCAAGTGAGTAAGGCCCTAATGTGCTTGACAAGGGCAGCAGTTCAGTTTCTTTTTGGATGAATTAATGTTAGAAATATTTCATAATAAATGGCATTACCCCTCTTGATACAGTTATTCATCCATAAAACAAATGTGCTTCTGTAGCACTTTTCACATTGTATAACTAAAATATAGTGTTGGATCATTACTGTTTAGTCATCTTACCAAAGCATCATTAACCTTTAAGACTTTCATCCTCATTTACAGCATGCCTTACGGTTGTCTGCTTTTGGACAACTGCACAAAGTTCTTGGAATGGACCCTCTTCCCTCAAAAATGCCTAAGAAACCACGAACCGATACTCCCATAGATTACACAGGTAACATAATTGCTTAAACTTAAATTGTTAGCCATTGGTCATTTTTTTCCCCACTAATAGTTATGTTTGTTATGTATGTTACAGTTCAAATCCCACCCAGCCACATTGATACCCACCAATACACCCCTCCAATGAAAAGGCCGATAGAGGAAGAAGATGGCAGTGATGACAAGAGTCCCAATAAGAAGAAGAAGAAGCTCCAAAAGAAATGTATGAAGTTGCACTTAGTAAATCTTTGCTCCTACATGTGAGTCTAAATGTTTTGATTTCTGCGTCAGCTCCAGAAGAGAAGAATGAGCATCCACAGTCCATGAATGCTTTGATGAGGCTGAACCAGCTGAAGCCAGGCCTACTTTACAAACTGGTGTCTCAGACCGGACCTGTGCATGTCCCAGTCTTCACTATGGCTGTGGAGGTGGAGGGCAAGACTTTTGAGGCTTCTGGTCCATCCAAACGCACTGCCAAGCTCCATGTAGCTGTTAAGGTATCTTGTGTATATGTATCCACTCTATGCTTGTATAACAGAATAGTGACATTACAATGTAATGAATATTGTAAAATCAACTCTACATTTCCATTACTACCTGGGTTAAATCAGTTATTCTTTGTAGGTGCTACAAGACATGGGTCTTCCCACAGGTGTGGAGCTGAAGACTGCTGAGCCAATGAAATCTGAAGATGCTGAAGTAACTGTGGAAGATTTGAAGCCCGTAGAACACTCGATAGACTCCTCTGACACAGCACCAGCCAATGCAGAAATAAATGATGCAGCCGAGGTTCAGGTTACTTTAGAATTCTAGAGGGATAACAATATTTTATTGTTGTTTTCATTTATCGTTATCAACTTTCAGACTGCTCGCCAACAGGGACCAATCTTGACCAAACATGGGAAGAATCCCGTGATGGAGCTGAATGAGAAGCGCCGTGGCCTGAAATACGAGTTGATCTCGGAGACTGGAGGCAGCCATGACAAGCGCTTTGTCATGGAGGTGGAGATCGATGGGCAGAAGTTCCAAGGAACAGGTTCCAACAAGAAGGTGGCCAAGGCCTATGCCGCCTTGGCTGCTCTGGAGCAGCTCTTCCCTGAGGGCTCTTATCCTGACGCTGCTAAAAAGAAGAAAGGACCACCCATGGTATGATCAGTTCTGTCTGACTGTAAGAGGTTATGGGCAGGTGTACATTTAATTTACATTTATGTGTAGCACACCGGCTTTGGCATGATGGGAGCAGGAGACGGTGCCACACCCAGAGGAAGAGGAAGGGGACGTGGAAGAGGACGAGGATATAACAATGGAGGAGGCTATGGACAAGGAGGTAACTTTAGACCACAAAAAGTATAACAAGTTATGTTTTTGTGCCATTTTTTTTTTTTTACATTTAAATATTGTATACTCCTGTGCAGTAATGACACAGCCTGAATGGCTATGTCATTACTGCACAGGAGTAGGACAGTTCTTCTATTTTACAACAAATCAACATTGTATTATTCAAAAGGGACTTCGTGGTATTTAATATCCTTTTGTCCTCCTTTTTAGGTGGGTTTGGAACCTACGGTTACGGGAACAACTCTAACACTGGATACAGTAAGTCTTCATTCTTTTATTTGTAATCTTGTTTGAGTTTTGAATGGATCTACCTACCGCTGTACATGTTTAGGAACATTGCGGCTACATTTAGAAATGATTGCCTCTTAAACGCCACAGTAGCACAGAGGGAACTTCTTCAGCCATTTTACATTTCTCTGCTTCTCTGCTGAGCCACAGGTCTCTTTACTACTTTTTGAGAAGCACTTCACAGACCGTTCTGACGCCTGACCTACCTGAGTGTGACAGCAGCAGAGAAATCTAAAAACCCTCTTGATTACAAATCTAATCTGACCCTCTGCCAATATGTGGCACAAAATACATTCAGCTCCCACAAAGCTAATGGTGATATTTTCCCTTCTCTGCCCTGTCTCACTCTTTAGGTGACTTTGTCTCAGACTGTGATGGGTTCCACGAGTTTGCAAACTAGAGCTTCCACTCTTAGACATTTTCAAAGAAATTTCACAAGAAACAAAATTTAAGTCCTGACAACGCCATCCTTCAAGTTCTTACCCCTGGAACCGTGACCATCTGCCCTTCCACCCCACCTTTCACGTACTTGGACATCATCAGAGGAAGTGCATGTTCTGACTGTGGACACTCTTAAATGACAGGGCTTATGTCCTTGTTGGACCAGAACATTTTAATGGATTGCCTGGATCACATGAAGATCTGTGGGACATGATCCCATGGCCACAATTTCTACACTCAACTGTGTCTGTGTTTAAGTCTTTTATTTGATTTTAAAATGTCCTCTTGGATTTAAAGCAACTGCTATTTTTATATGAGATCAGAAAAAATGAGCTGTTTACAGCAGAAATTGAATGAGTGTTGCTTTTGTATGATTTTTTTTCCCCCCCTATTTTATCGTCTTATAGTTTAAATTATTTTGTTTCCTTTTGAAGAAGCTCTGTTTAGTATTACTGGCTGTACCAATACAGATGCATGCTCATACCCATTTATGCCACGTGCCTATCTAAACATTTATTTGGTAAACTTTGTTATAGAATGCTGAAGCTGAAGCTTATAAGGCAGAATTGTATGATGACTTTTTGTGGCAACTAAGATAATGTTGCTAAACTGATTACAGATAAATTAGACACAATGTAAATGCTAATGACTTAAACATTTGGGTGTTTTTCAAAACTAAGTAGCACTCCTTCCTGGAAATTACAAGATGGCTTCACTCAGTTTATAGTGGTTATATGTATGTATTTTTTTTTATGTAATAAACCCATTGTTACTTTTTCTTACTCCTACTAGTAACTGTATTTTTTTACTTCATAAATGGCATGTTTTTTGGTTCAAAGCATTTTGATTTGGATAATAGTGACAGAAGCTAAAGGTTTCGAAATGTAAATCATGTTTCATAAGGACCAAATACATTGACCTCATTTTTATTTGTACAATTACTTGACAGTCTGCATTTCTAAAGCTCTTACAATAAGTTGACATGAGAACCAGCTACTGAAATTTGATTATACAAAATAAAACTTCGACTATTAATCCTTTTATTATATTGTGTATATTTCATATATTAATGATGATCTTAATGTGAATACATTTCCCTTATAAGTGTTGCACTTTTTAATTTCTTCTCAGATTACTATAACAATGGTGGGACTAACGGGGGAAATGCCTCTGTGAGCAGTCCCTCAGGCGGACCTCTTCCAAGCTCCTCCCCTGTATCAGCCCAGAGCTCCTACAGCTCCTACTACTCCAATGAGGGAGGCTACACAGCGCCTGCTGCTAACAAGACACTACAGAAGAAGAAGCTGCAGCAGCAGCAGCCTCCTTCCATGCTCAAGGGAGTCAAGGCTCCTTATCAGGGCTCCAATAGCAGTAGTGGGTCCTCAGTGGGATACCAGTCCCCCAGTCCCTCAAGCCAGGCTTCCTATAACCAGTACAACCAGGGCTATGGGCAGGGAAAGAAGACCTTCAACCAGAGCCAAGGAGGCACAGGGGGGTACTCATACAGCACTGCTTATCCAAGTCAGGTGACTGGGGGGACACCAAGCAACCAGGACTACAGTTATGAAGGTAAGACAAAAGAGTGAATAGGTAATCCTCAAAAACTGAACACTTGAACCCTAACTGAGACTTAAGTTGTAGCGTACTGTGCCACGATCAGATTCCCTGTTGAT
The DNA here is from genome assembly GCA_036785185.1 of Paratrypauchen microcephalus. Taxonomy (NCBI): domain Eukaryota; kingdom Metazoa; phylum Chordata; class Actinopteri; order Gobiiformes; family Gobiidae; genus Paratrypauchen; species Paratrypauchen microcephalus. The sequence continues at coordinate 376,321 of JAVJIX010000181.1, read as the reverse complement.
TATGTTAAGGCAGGACTTGCGAATTGTTAACCAATGTTGAGAATTCTCATGCATGCTCTTGTTTATACCACAGTTCACAATGCAGCTCGCTGACAAATAAGTCTAATGCACTGGGATCAAGCTAAGATGAGTTGTGTAATGTTTGCAATGGCTTCCGGAGGATAAAGAAAGTAAAGGAAATGTTTTGTGTATTCCCCGGTGAATTGTTTTAACCATTTTATTTTTCCTGCATAGGCTTCAGTCAGTCCAGTTACAACTCTCAAGGAGGAGGGAACAACCAGAGCTTCAGCAACAGCCACAATCAGTACCACAGCCAGTCAAGCTACGGCCGAGGAGAGGGGAGCATGAACTACCAGTACAGATAGACTGTTCCTGCATTTGTGTCTCCAGATACAAGATCATTGGCTCACCTGTGCTCTCAGCCTTTTCCATGTTCGCTTCTTGTGCTTTGGGATATAAATGTAGCACACATGGGCACACAAGCAGTTGTCTGGACATTTGAGTCCAAGTAGAGTTGTGGTTGAATGTGGTGACCTGTTTTTGTGATCTGGTCAGTGCAAATTGCTGTTTTTAATGTTGTTTTGTTCATTTTTTTAAATAACTGTTGAAAACTTCATTATGCCCTAGCTGGTTTTACTAGCTGACTCGGCTAAACTGTACAACATGTATTTTATTTTATTTTTTATAATAGTCAGTGGAGCTAAAAATGTTCATTTACTTTTTGGTAATTTTATCATTTAGTTCTGTTTTAGTTCTCAACCTGCAGATTACTGGATAATTGTTGCTCAGTACCTATGGACTGGGTAAGATGTTTCTGTTCTTGTAACAGTGTGACAGTAGTAATAAAACAATTTAATTTTGAAGTGATTTTGACTGGAAATTTAAATTTACCACACATATCTAAACTATAATTGTTGCAACATAGGCTACATATGGCCATAATGGTAGTATGATTTTTAATATTGAAGAAATACCTCTAAACATACATTATATATTGCCAAAAGTATTTATTCCCCCATCCAAATAATGGAAAGCAGGTGTATAAAATCACCTGCAGACTTTCTATTAAAACTGGAGAATTCCAGCGTGGTACTGTAACAGGATGCCACTTTTACAACAAGTCCAGTCGTAAAAGTTCCTCGCTCCACAGTCAACTGTCAGTGGTATAACAAAGTGGTAGGCCACTTAACCTGACAGGGTTATAGTGTGGGGGTCAGGAGCTGAGCTCGGCCCCTTAGTTCCAGTGAAAGGAACTCCTCAGCATACCAAGAGATTTTGGACAATTCCACACTCCCAACTTTGTGGGAACAGTTTGGAGATGGCCCCTTCCTCTTCAACATGACTCTGCACCAGTGCAAAAAGCAAAGTCCATAAAGACCTGGATGAGAGAGTTTGGTGTGCACAGAGTCCTGACCTCAGCCTGATAGAACACCTTTGGGATGAATTAGAGACTGAGAGCCAGGCCTTCTCGAAAAACATTAGTGTGTGACCTCACAAATGCACTTTTGGAAGAGTGGTCAGGAGTGTGTTCATAAACACACTCCTAAACTTTATGAACAGCCTTCCAAGTAGAGTTGAAGCTGTTAAAGCTGCAAAGGATGGACCGATGTCATATTAAACCCTCTGAATTAAGAATGGGATGTCACTCAAGTTCATATGCGAGTCAAGGCAGGTGAGGGAATACTTTTGGCAATCTAGTGATCTAGTGCAGGGGTCTTCAACGTTTTTCAGGCCAGGGACCCCCAAACAGATGGCGAACTGGGCCAGGGACCCTCTACTATATATACGACGGCATAGAATTGTGTTTTATATTAAATTGAGCTTAGTGTCATGTATAAACATTGCTACTCTGTTATGGTACATCCAATACAAGGAAATAATACACAGGGTAATACTATATTTTACATTATAAAATATAAAATTATATTATTTTAAAGTGAAATCAAAAGATTTCGCGACCCCCCCTGCAGTACCTCCGCGACCCCCTAGGGGTCGCGACCCCCCTGTTGAAGACCTCCGATAGTGTATATTTGATCTGCTCATAGAGCGTGTACCAAATAACCCAAGACTACAGACACTACGGTAAAGTGCGCCTACAGTACAGACACTACGGTAAAGTGCGCCTACAGTACAGACACTACGGTAAAGTGCGCCTACAGTACAGACACTACGGTAAAGTGCGCCTACAGTACAGACACTACGGTAAAGTGCGCCTCTACACCAGTGTTTTCGGCTCCGGTGAGACTCGTCACTTCCGGTGTGTTCGCGGTGCTCTGGGCAGCAGCATGGCAGACGCCGGTGTGGTGGAGGCGCTCCTTCGGCTGGTGGAGAAGGCTGACGATGGCGTAGACAGCGTGGAGGCCGCGTCAGGGGCAGAGGTGGACCACCAGGTCGTGGTCGGGGCCGTGAAGAGTCTACAGTCTCTGGGAGACGTGAGTTTACCAAACCGAGCGGCGCCGGAAGTCTGTGTTCATTTATGTCCTGTGACTGATGCAACCAGCAAATAAGTCCAACTGTTTAACCTTACATTGTAGGATGTATGTTCTCAAAAAGTCATCTAACATAAAGTTATCTTGTTCTGCCCCAACTGTGTTATGAAATTGTACTTGCAAATAAAATCTGGTAATCTTCTGGGATCCAGACTGGTTCTGTCTGTGTTTGGAACAGTGCATTGTCCTGGTCCTGGCTGGACAGGTTCAAGTTACTGCTGTTGCTGGAGTTCACTAACAGAACATGGGTTACTCCACTGTTCTTAAATTTACTTAATTCTAGCAAAAAAATATGAATGTATCTGACTGATCAGCTGTAGTCTCAAAAACATTTTGTTTATATTTGTCTTGTAGATCATTTCAGCAGAACTGCGCTCGTCAAAGCACTGGGAGTTGACAGAGGAAGGCAGTGAAATCGCTGAACAAGGCAGTCATGAAGCACGCGTGTTCAGCTCTATCCCACTGGAGGGGCTGGCGCAGAGTGAACTCATGGTATACAAGGACTTCTATACGGTTTCTCACCCTTAAAATAAACACAGAAAGTGAAGTGAATATGTCCACATCATTTTATAGAAACTGTCCTTTGGAAAGATTGGCTTCAGCAAAGCCATGTCAAATAAGTGGATCAAGGTGGACAAGGCGCATGAAGGAGGCCCAAGGGTTTTCAGAGCAGTATGTAACCTCCCCTGTTTTGATTTGTAATTGTTTGATTTCCATAATGCATGTGTACTTCTTTGTAGGTGGACAGTGTGGTGGACCAGGTCAGAGAAAAGTTGCTGCTGGTAAAGAAGGGCAGCAGCTCCCAATTAGAAGAAAAGGAAAAGAATGAACTGAAGAAGCGAAAACTGCTTTCAGAAGTGTGAGTAATATTCCAGTTTTCTTTGAGGTTATTGGTCCCATTACTTTACCAGTAGGTGGCAGTGTGTTTTTACTGTTGATACAGATGCCATAGACCTGTGCTTTCTGTGTGATATTTTACTTGTGACAAGCACAACACGCATACATTTTTCTCCTGTAACATCTGTGTTTAGGACAGTAAAGTCTTACTGGATCACCAAGGGAAACTCCTTCAGCACCACCATCACCAAACAGGAGACTGAGCTGACACCAGAGATGATCGCCTCGTGAGTTATTCTGTTAATTCTAATAAGAGCTGTCAAAGTGATAGTAAAAACTTGCATAAGTTTGTCCAGTCTGCCCTCCTCTGTTCAAGAATAGCAGAAAGGAGGGATTCAGACATTGGACACAGAGGAATACTGCCTCTAACAGGGGATCGGCTCACAGACATGGGTTGTGTCCTAAAGGCTGGGCAGCACAACAATACTCTGAAAAATGTGCCAATCCAATATCATTAAAAATGTCTAGATAAAGCCTGGATTGTGCTTCCTCTGCTAACCTGTTGAGGATAAGTCTGGTACTGTCTCTGAATCACTTTAATGAGGGGATTTAACTAAAAACAATATGCAGATAGTGCCCCAGGCAGGTTACTCACAATACAGTGTTGAATTGTACATTTATTTAAGGGGACAGTGTGTAAGATTTTTTACCCGTTAATTACCGAAATTGAAGATACCCATTCAAAAATACAGTGTTTTCCAAGCCTTTTCACTTCCGTCTTGAAATCAAAGTATTCTGTTGGACTTGGATATACCTGCATAAAAGGGGGATCTTCCCCATATAGAGGCAGCCATTTTGATTACGAGAGCCGCAGAAGGACATTTGGGCTCCGCCTTCGGCAAGGGCTGGTTGTGTTCACACAACGAGATAGTACACGTTTGGATAAACAACGACAAGCATGCTGCCGGATCAGACGTCGTAATGGATCTACCACGTGTTTTGGACTAAATTGTTTTACTGGATTTTATTCGCTGGATCCTTATGGACAGATTGAGACCAAGTTTATGGTGAAATACAGAGTTTGACCTGTCCAGAGCCTTCAAAGGTAAGCTAAGTAACAAACCTCATTTTGTGCTTTTCCGTATAAAAGCCCCATGTGCTCGGGGAGTGATTGTTGTGCAGGGAAATGAATTGCATAGTCAAAAAGAGGAGACTGTAAGGTTTCATTTGATGTGTAGATTGTCATGGTACACGATTGGGAATGTGTGTTTTCATGAGAAAAGAAAAAAAAACAGTGAAGGGGACCGCGTTTTATTAATACAGTAGCGCCGGGTACCCGAGCTGTCCACGTTGCGGCGCTCCCGGGTGACCCTCGAGGTTTGCCGTAGCTAGAACAGGAAGTGCAATAGCACCATCCACCTATGCGCCACAACTCCTACATGCTGGAACTTTAAAGAGAATTTGTGATGTGATGTACAAGGTAATGGAACCATCATTTGGAGAGCTTATGGTTTGTGGTGAATTGGTACTTACTCTTAACAGGTTGAAACAGACGGGGTAGAACATGTTTGGCAGTCCTTCTTCTTAATGTTTGTGTGTTTGCAGAGGAAGCTGGAAAGAAAAGAAATTTAAGCCATACAATTTTGAAGCCATGGGGGTCGCTCCAGACAGTGGCCACCTACACCCGCTCATGAAGGTGCGCACACAGTTCAGGCAGATCTTTCTGGAGATGGGGTGAGTACAAACTGAAGATTTTGGCTTATTCTATACACAAATAACCTTTTAAAAATATATGTTAAGTTTGGTGTGTTGATCATTCTCAGCTTCTCAGAGATGCCCACCAATAACTTCATCGAGAGCTCTTTCTGGAACTTTGACTCTCTGTTCCAGCCCCAGCAGCACCCGGCCCGAGACCAGCACGACACCTTCTTCCTGTCTGGTGAGAATCGGTGTATAGATGCATGAACTGTTATGAGCTTTCAATCATGTTAACCCATTATTCTCAACTTAAAAGTGATATTTTTGTAAGTTATAAGTAATTGCCAAATGGCCAACTTCTTAACAAAATGTCCCAGTCACAGCTCTACTCCAGGCCCTTCCTCCCCTCTTTTATCAGGGAATCCACTGTGGGCAACTAAAGACATGCTCTGTGCATGAACCACAGTGTGTCGCTCCACTATATAGTCTAAACGTGCAATTTTTCTGCTGTCTTCTTATTTACTTATTTTTATTATTACTTATCTTGTCTGCATGCACTTTCTTGTTCTAACTTTCTTTTGCACTAAACTGCCTGGAGCTAATGTGGCAGGTGAATTTCTCCTGTGTAAGTTCAATAAAGTCTGATCTTTCTGCTGTGGTTCATATTAATCTCAGTAATAAAAACACCAATGAATTGATTTACTACGGCCCTATCACACACATCATATTTAGACAGGAAACTAGGAAAGGGATCCAGTGTTCTCAAAAGACCCAAAGAAAGCGTTTCATGGAAGATTAATTAAAGGGCCCATATTACTCTGTTTTCTTAGTCTATTTTCTGATCTATATTTATAATACAGTGGTACCTCACCTTACGAAAGACCCAACAAATGAAAAATCCAAGTTACGAAATGCCTTCACATCAAATTTTGGTCTCTAGATACGAAAGAAAATTACGAAAGAAAGTTACGAAACGCGAAATCTCAAAAATTCAATTAATGCGCGCTCAGATGCCCCAAAACGTAAATACACTTTATCAACACACACGGGGTTAGGTTCCAGAGGTGGCCCGCGGTGGGAGAGGTCCACGAGGTAGGACAACTTTGTATTTTGCAATTGTTCTACATGTTTTAGGGCTGTAAATGCCTCACCACACACATTCTACGCTTTTCTCAGACTGGAGTTGGGCTTTTCTCGCATCATCAGCGTGGGGGTAGACACGGCTCAATATAGCGCCGGACGCACGAGGGGGGCGTAGACACAGGATTACTATCAACAACACATCATCAGTGTGGTAAAACTCACCTGTCTCACGACGGTCTAAACCCGCTCACGTTCCCTTAGTGAATTGGTGAATTCTGTTTCACAATGATAGGAAGAGCCAACATCGAAGGATCAAAAAATGACGTCACTATGAACGCTTGGCCACCACAAACCAGTTATCCCTGGAGAGGTGCGCAACACAGTGCGAGGCCGTGCGTACACCGGGGCTGCGGGCGCGGGATGGAGCCGCGGCGCCTGGGCGCACGGAGCGCAGGAGCCGCACGGGGTGATTTAATCCTGGTCTGGTCCCCATTTGGTCCGGGTCTGGACCTGGTTTATTCCACTTTTAGTCCTGGTCTAGTCTCTTAGCCACTCAGGACGCAGAACACAATGTTACACTATTAAAAAAAAAAACTTGGAACGGAAAGAACGGAACGGATCAGGCTTTTTCCATTGAAATAGCTACTCAACTTACGAAAAAATTAACGTTACGAAACCACTTCTGGAACAAATTAATTTCGTAAGGTGAGGTACCACTGTATTTGTTCCTCATCACAAACACATCTGGAGTTGTGTTTTGTTTTATTAACACATGATTAACATGCAAATCCTGCATATTTTGTCTGGGTACTTCAAACGGAAGACACTGTTTTTAAACTTTATATACATTACAAGGTAGAACACAGTGGATAACTTCTTATATTACACAGGAAGTTCTCCACTGTGTTTTTAAACAGCATATACCTAGAATCATTTGGATGATTTCACCCCTAATCTCAAAGAAAGGTAAAACGTAACTGTTAACTTAAACTACACTACACCACAACATGACCTCATAAGGCGGAACTGAACATTTTGAGCTTTGGAGAGTTAGACAGACTAATAATAAAGAGTTACTTAAACGTGTGAATGAAACAAAACTCAGCTCTGGGTATTTTGAAGAGCAGCATTATACCATGGTTTAATGCACACAAGAGGAGCGTTCAGAAATGAGCAGACCTTGTTCTTATTGGTGGCTACTGGTCTTGTATTTACCTTTCCTATGTCTTTTCAGACCCAGCTCTGGCCCATGAGTTCCCACAGGACTATCTGGAGAGAGTGAAGAAGGTACACTCAGAAGGAGGTTACGGTTCACAGGGGTAAGACACACATGACTTTGTATAGTACAGTGTGCCTGGAATAATGATGTAGAACCAGGGATTAGAGCATCTACCAGCATAGATGAGCCATGCCCTTCCCTCCTGAAACCATGCTGTCTCGTAGGTACAAATATGACTGGAAGATTGAGGAGGCTCAGAAGAACATCCTCCGCACCCACACCACAGCAGTCAGCGCACGCATGCTGTATAAACTCGCACAACAGGTGACTTTAAGACATGACCTCAAACAATGCATTTGTCTCATTAGACTTTTAAAGTTCCCATGACATGGTACTTCCTGATGCTTTTATATGGCGCCTTAGTGGGTCCCTAATACTGTAAATGAATCCTTCCCCAAAATCAAGTCTCAGTGCATGAGAGAGCCTCATGAAGACAGTTCTATTCATAACTCTGTCTCTGAAACCCTTTATTCTGGGTGTTGTTGCTTGAATGCAAATGAGGAGGACAGAGACAGGCCAGTGCAGCGGTTGGGGGTGTGGCCAAATACGCCGCTGTTTCCTGGATTAGCGGTGCGATGTGCGCTGTCACCCACTTCTGCGTTTTAAGCGCAGAGGAAGATATGAGACGCGTTCCATTAAAAAAAACACATTTCCACAGAAAATAAAATGAAACCACTGCTGTTTCAGAGGCTCGGATAAAGGACATCCAAGCCTGGAAACACTCTCACGTGTCTCCAGGCAAACAAAAAACTGCATTTCGTAGCTCGTTTGCGGTCCAAATTGTCTGGGCGTGATTTCCAGAGACGGTGGGTAGACATCCAGACGGGGGTGGAAACCTTTCCCCGAGTGTGACGTCAGAAAGTTTCCTTGTTCAGAATCGCCCGTTTGGGCTGTCTTTTTTTCAAACATGGAAAAGGATCGCAAATGCTCAGTTTAGACATTTCGCAACTTTTAGCCATTGGGGGGGGGGGCTAAACAGGGTAGGGGAGCTCACATTAACGTTCAAAAACCTCAAAGTGAAAATTTCATGCTATGGGACCTTTAATAATACTCAGCCACATGACAATTATTTGTATTTATTTTATTATCATTTTTCAGTCACATTAGTGATGTTGAATTTTTTCTCACACTGTAGTTTAGTTGCCCTTTAATGACCATTCTGCAGATAGTGCTTCTCAACCAGTATTGTGCAATTGTGTGTTAGGCTTAGGTTGTGCCTGTCTCTAGCTCTGGTGACATACTTTTAAAGCCTCTTTTAAAGCATAAGAGGGATTATAATGTAGACCCTCCTTTACTCTGTATGAGGCAGACTCTGCACATTGTGTTTTGATTATGGATTTCTACTATTGTAATGACATTCTAAGTTTCTACTATGAGATTCTACTACTGTAATAATATAATCCAATATCATGGGTATTGTTATTTATATCTCTTTTTTTACTGTTAAGAACTTAAAATTGAGACTAAGGTGCAGGAATAACCACTAACGTACGATATTATAAAATATTTGGCTTCATATTTTGTATTGTATTGTTCAGTTAAACATGCTAATATTTGCTAATATTGTTTCAAAGTAACAGTTTTCTTTCTTTTCCATTAGGAAAAGTTCACCCCAGTCAAGTACTTCTCCATCGACCGTGTGTTCAGGAACGAGACCCTAGATGCCACCCACTTGGCAGAGTTCCATCAGATTGAGGGGGTGGTGGCAGACTACGGCCTCACTCTGGGGGACCTCATGGGCGTCCTGCACCAGTTCTTTACCAAGCTAGGTCAGTAAGTGATTTGTGGTGGAACAATGACAAATCGTGTTCATAAATGATAAGAAAATATGACTGACTTCACACGGTCAGCAATGCTTTATCTTATTTTCCTTTTATGTTCTAATATAGGAATTACCAAACTACGCTTTAAGCCGGCGTTCAATCCTTACACAGAACCCAGTATGGAAGTGTTCAGCTATCATGAAGGTAAACCATTATGATCAGCTTTTCTTTGTACTCACTCTAGAACAGTACATAAGTAGCACATTCTTCACTTTTCTTCAGGTCTGAAAAAGTGGGTGGAGGTGGGAAACTCCGGCGTCTTCAGACCGGAGATGCTGCTGCCCATGGGCCTGCCAGAGGATGTGTCTGTGATCGCCTGGGGCCTGTCTCTGGAAAGGTGAATTCTCCACTCTTATGAGTACAGACAGCACTAGTCTGACCTGCATTTATTCCTCTCGATGTGAGGTTTTCACAGCAACTATACCTTTTCAAACAATCCCACATTTTCTATTAAGGATTATGATTCCAATTTGTCTAGCAGTCTGGACAAACGAGGGCAAAATGTTGTGGATTCATTCAAGGCAGCATTTTGGTCTAGACCAGGCATGGGCAAATTGCGGCCCGTTAAGCTTTTTAATCCGGCCCGCCGAACTTGAAGAAATTATATTTATAAACCTTGTTAATGTTTTAATGTTTAAATTTCCCTGCAATTCTGGCATTTTCCAATAGCTGACGCACTACACACATTGACCTTTTTTGAGGTGCGGTGTTTTGCTCCACGTTTGTGCTTTACTCTTTAATCCCTCAGACCTCCTGTAAAGATGAGTGGAGCTAAGAAAAGAAAAGTGGACAGAGAATGTCGAGTGCTTAATAAATAAATATTTTTTCACCGAATATTTATCAGCTGCTGTATGCCTGATATGCCAAGAGACTGTAGCGGTTTTTAAAGAATATCAGGCGTCACTTTGCCACAAAACAGTCAACGAAGGAACAAAAGAACCTGAAGGAGAACAGAACTTTCAGTGCTTTAAAATAGTAACTGTTAGTAATAAAAAAGCAGTATTTTATTAATTACATTTTCTGTGTTTTAAGAGTCATTTCAATAAATAGCTAAATACCGTGGAACTTGAAAGATGGACATTTTGTTGTAATACTTTAGTTAATTTTTAATTGAAATAAAGCATAAGTTTTCTACATATCCCATGTTATTTTCTGCTCTTACGAGGTGGATTACCAAAACACTAAATCCACCTGCTCCTGGTCCGGCCCTTCTGTCAAATTTTAGAACCCTTTGTGGCCCACGAGTCAAAAAGTTTGCCCACCCCTGGTCTAGAGCATTTCTTTGGATTAAAAATGTATATGTAACTTGGAAGAATTCTGTGCAAATTTTAGAGCCCTAGAATGTGTTATAATATCTTCTACTTTCACAGTTTTAAAATTGAGTAGCTCGGCTTTAAAGGGGACATTATATATTATAATTAGCTTGTGTGAGCTTTTAGCCATTTTACAGTGCGGCCCCCTCATCATCAGTTTACTGTTTTATTTTGCTTTATGGGTGTTTGAGTAATCTTGTGTTATTTGAGGCTTGAGTCTTCAGAAAATCTGCTGCTTGCCACAGTGGAAGTATGAAGAGGTGAACAGGAATAGGAATATAGTCAATAGTTTAGTTTAATACCAAATATTATGTCTGCACACTGTATATTTTAAACATGCTTTACCCTATACAATATATTCCATGTTGTCTAGTAAATGAACTCTCCGTGGTATATTTATGTGCAAATCTAAATATAGAAAGACTGTTTAAAAGTCAAATGAGTTAAGACTTGTCATGGTTAATAAGTCCATGTCAAATCAACTGAGAAAAGCTCTATAATCCGCTCTGTGTAATCCTCTGTGCAGCCAGGCTTTTGGTTTGGGCTCTGACCTGTAGCTGCGTACACTGACTTTATGACTCTGCAGTTGTAGAGTGGCGGCGTCCCCTCACCTGAGATGTGTTCTTGTTCTACAGGCCAACCATGATCAAGTACGGCATCAACAACATCCGAGAGCTGGTGGGACATAAGGTCAACCTGCAGATGGTCTACGACAGCCCTATTTGCAGGCTGGACTCGTGATTGTGACCCTGCTGTTAACCTTCATCTGTGGGACCTTCAAAGTTATAGTGCAACAAGCTGCATTGGAACAGTTATTGATTTTTATACAATACCACCTCTGTTAAACAACTAAATGTACAGAAAAGCAGATCAATCAGACTTTATTTCTATAGCACCTTCCAACAGCCAAACCAAAGTGCTGTACAACATTAAAAACAATAAATATCATACAAAAAGGTCAACAAAGCACATTAAAATACCAATTAAGATAAACCATTAAAATAAAGAAAGTGTCCCAGGGCCACTAAGTGTTAAAAGACGTTCTAAATAAATAAGGTTTTAAGTTTGGCTTTGAACAGAGGCAGGTCAGTGATGGAGCAGAGAGTTCCAGAGTTTTGGACCGGCCACTGCAAACGAACGATCACCCCAGATGGCAAAAGGAGAAAATCAATTTGTCAACTGGACAAAACTTGATTTGGTTGAACACGTTTTGCTGGTCAGTTCTGGTCAGACGCTGGTGGACACTGCGTCATCTGCCTGAAGGGAGGAGCGAACTACAACAGATGTTTTTGGAATAACACAAATATTAAATAAGTTTTTTGAATTGACAAATGTCCTTCTTTGTTTAATTGCTCATTAATTTTCTCATGAATGTACTATTGAGAAGTGATTCTTTCTGGTTTGTTTACAGATGGGAGCATAGCCCTAATACTTCTGCTCTTCTACTTGGTGTAGAGCTGAAGAAAATGGACCGAGCAACTTATCGGTTCAACTGCACTTTGTAGCTTTTCTGATGGAGGGACTATGTTTTTGTCTCCATGCAGAAAATGTTGTGGTCTTGTATTTAGTTTCAGCTTTTCAATTTCAGTGATTCAATGTCTAATCCTCACATTCAAAAGGCAGTTACTCAAGCCAGGTTACCAAACGGTCAGAGCCTTAACCAATGGAACCTTGTACTAAACCTATGCTGGCAGCCGGACTATCCAAAAAAGCACTACATTTTTTCCTATGAGAGCAAAAAACTGCTTTCCATTTAGATTAAAAAAAACAAAAACGTAGATGTATTAAGATAAACTTGAAAAGACTCTGAATAATAATCTAACCTCAATTTCCATGCACAAATATACTTATCAGAGTAGGTAACGTTACCGGCCTGCTGGTTGGTGTTACCGGCCTGCTGGTTGGTGTTACCGGGTGCTGTGGTGTGGGAGAATCCCTTTGCCACCTGAGATAAAGACGGGCAGGATTATGGACATGGAGAATTGCAAGAACTCTAAGTCTTTCTTTGTAAGCCTAAGCTACAGTATGTGTGAGTCTTGACCTTTCACTTAAGTGAAGGGTTAGATCCTTGTACACTCATGATTACACAACTGAAGAAATTAACTGAAAACGAAGGAAAACCCTTTATTGTCTTAACAAAGCAACACAAATACATATTTACCAAAATGTTGTAAAACATACTACTGCAGAGTGCTTAAACCTTAGGCACAAAAACATGTCCTTCACTTATTCTTTCTCTCCTTTAACTGATCTTGTCATTCACAGCAGAGGGGAAAATCCACAACTCTTTTAAACATTGCACAAACACTGAATGTTCCGGCAACATGGACTCAGGGAGTACATTTTTTATTTTGCTGAAGCTGCCCTGGGCAAACTGACAGAAACATGGCAGCAATTTTGTGCCTGTGTCTTCCCCAGTTTACAACAAGGACATTCAAACATGCAGGCTGGGAGAAGTGTCTTGCTCAACAGCAGCATGCATTACCTGAAGCTGTAATTGTATTTGTAGAACGTCCAAACAGCTGATTACATAGTCCTGCTCATAGTGATGGCATAAAAATGTGGCCTATTGTAGTGTCCCTTGTGACCCTTCACTTGGATCATAAATCCCGGGGTATGCTGACCTCTTTGTCAGCGGGGCTGCACGTCAGAGCCGAAGAGCTGGTGGGGCTGTGAGAGTGCGGAAAGAAGTGAGGTATGTAGGGTATGGCTGCCAGCAGCAGAGGGCTGATCTGAGGACTCTCCTCTGGGGGCAGAGGAACCATCACCTCGTCTGGGTCCCACACGTGAAAAGCATTATGTGCAAAAGGGTGCGCGGGTGGGTGGCTGGATGGGTGGTGGCATGGATGTATGTCCTTTTCTTTATCTTCATCTCCATGTGGACCCAGAACACATTCTGTGAAGGGAGAGGGCAGATTAAAAGCACCAGGGTGTAGGTCTGATAATGCTGGGTGATTAAATGTACACTGGGTGATTGGATTGGTACATTTTCAGTTGTATTTCCTTGAGTCTTCCTCCAGTTCATTAAGCTGAATCAGGTTTACTTTTTTTTGATAGGTTATTGTCCTGTATCTAAGACAAGGGTCTCCAATCTGTCTCAGGAGCAACCAGTAGCTCTCCAAAGGATCATTTCCTGAGAGCTGTGTTTATCTCATCAAATGTAGTTTAGATGACTTCATCTGTGCCCAAGTGAATTCATAATGAGTTATAAAAAGTAAACACTGAGGGGGAAAATCATCTAAGTGCACTGAATACATAGGCTATTAAACTCCATAGCCTAATGTAAACAGGCTTACAATAAATTTTCTTTATTTTTTAGTTTGCTAAATAATTCCATCACATGACCTACCTGCTATGTCAATGGCCAGGTCCTTGATGAGATGTCCAACAATGGCATAAGCAACCCCGACCACCACCAGCGCAGCCATGAGCAGGTAGATCACCGGTTTGGGCAGAGGGATGAGGTCCTTCACTACAGGCCTGTACTGTTTGTACAGTGGTTCATCCAGGACGAACGTGTGTGCTCCTCCCGTGGAGTTCAGAGCCGTCATATTATAAACGTTCATGGCAGCTCCGTGTCTGCTGCTCACACTTTATTCAAAACTATTTAACAAATGGCACATTCCAAATAGCTTTTCTTTCTTGCATGTTGTTTATTTAATCCTCCCATTATTAAAAAAAAAAAAAGTTGAGCTTGAAAATAATAAACACAAAATCTCTTCCTTTGTGATTCCAGTGTCCGCTCACAGTGAACGCGCTGAAGTTTGGTCAGGATGTGCTGGCTCTGTCCAAGGTGCTGAAGCGCGCGCACTAAGCTGATTATTAGACCTTATGTCCCGCCCACATGAACACTCTTTACTGAAAAATCATCTAATGTTATTAATCTATACCAATAGACTTTTTTCAATCCAAATATATATATTTTAATTATTGTTTTGGGTGTTGTATGCCTATACTGGTAAAAGTCATCCTAGTCACATAATGTTTCATAATTTGATCATTTGAAAAAAACCTACAGTATTTTATGTGTAAGTTAATATCAAATCTTCCTGGTGTGAAACATCCTTCCACTTGACTGAAGCCAAAATTATAGCCTCCTTTCAACAACTTGAAAAACACCTCATTCATTACATCATAAGTTACATCATAAGTGTGATATCCAAGATGAAAAGCAGCTGGTCAAAAAATGTCCTTATGTCAGATAAACACATGTGAAAGGCCATGTCATCGAATTTATCGATTCTGTGATTCTGTCCACTTCAAACATGCCTGTCAGTTTAGACCAGACCTGACTCAGAGAAAGATAAATGTGAGGGCCAACGGGAATGCTAAACAACATAACAAAAAACTGGAAATACACTCAATAACAAAACTGTAATTACATTGTAATACAATAATCCCTCATTTATCGCGGGGGGTTCGGTTCCAGAAATAACCCGCAATAAGAGAAATCCGCGAAGTAGGACAACTTTATATTTTACAATTATTCTACATGTTTTAAGGCTGTAAACGCCTCACCACACACATTATACGCTTTTCTCAGACTGGAATTAACATTTTCTCACATTTGTCTCTCGTTTAAACACTCAAACTTTCATAGATTTTCAACAAAATGTATTAATAGTGAAGTGTGGGGGGGAGACGCGGCTCCGGAAGCCCCGCTGGACATGCGAGGAGCACTGCCACGTCCCGGGCAAATAATGTTCCACAGCATCATCTCTAAGTTACAGGTCAGATCTGTGAACGCTCTCACAGAATGCAGGTTTTTCAGCAATTATGCATTATGAAATACATGATATATAGCATGTATTTCATAATGACAATATACAGCTTTGGGGGAAAAATAAGACCACTGCAAAATTATCAGTTTTTCTGATTTGACTACTTATAGGTTTGTGTTTGGGCAAAAGGAACATTTTTGTCTGAGTTTATAAACTACTGACAACATTTCCCCCAAATTCCAAATAAAAATATTATCGTTTAGAGCATTTATTTACAGAAAATGACAAATGGTCAAAATAACAAAAAAGATCCATGTTTTCAGAGCTCAAAAATTGGAAAGAAACAAGATCAAATTCATTTTAAAACAACATAATACTAATGTTTACACTTAAGAAGAGTTCACAAATCAATATTTGGTGCAATAACCCTTATTTTTAATCACAGCTTTCATGTGTCTTGGCCTACTCTCCACAAGTCTGTCACATTGTTCTTTGGTGACTTTATTCCACTCCTGGTGCAAGAACTGAAGTAGCTCAGCTTTGTGTTTGTGTTGGAATTCACCAGACGCTGGAATGGAATGGCTGTGATACATGTAGAGATGCTGATTTCAGAAAAAGATGCAGCGGTCTCTTATTTTTTTTCAGAGTTGTACAGTATATACTGTACTACACACACACACATACACACACACACACACACACACACACACACACACACACACACACACACACACACACATACATATACAATAGAACAAACTGGAAAATAGGGTTGCCAACCGTCCCTTGAAAAACGGAATCGTCCCGTATTCAGAAACAAAATTATGCGTCCCGTATTGAGCTGAAAGGGGACGCACTTTGTCCCGTATTACCATATCTAAAACAGGGTCCCAATACGTGGATCTACCAGTCGACCGGTGTCGAATACTACGACACCGGTCTTGGTCTCGAGATGAGTGTGATCATATTTCATTACAGCCGCTGCCGTGAGCAATAAACTTTTACCGGTGAGCGGGGCCGCGCGGAGCTTCGCACTGCAGCCTGCGCGCTCGACTGGAGCCGCGGCAGCATGTCCGCTACAGCGTGTACCTTCACCTCACGTCCTCCTTTTCACACTGTCACTCTTCCCCGCGTATAGCGCACACAGGCTCCTCCTCAATGACTTTGATTAGAAGAGCAAGACGAGATGCAAAGCAAAAACTAATCTAAATTTATGTTACAGCGTCTGCACAGAGCAGGTGTACAGCACAGAGCAGGTGTACAGCACAGAGCAGGTGTACAGCACAGAGCAGGTGCACAGCACAGAGCAGGTGTACAGCACAGAGCAGGTGTACAGCACAGAGCAGGTGTACAGCACAGAGCAGGTGTACAGCACAGAGCAGGTCTACAGCGACATGTGGTTGAATTTTGCCTAATAAAAGTGCACAAATGCATCTGTTTGTCACATGCGTTTGGTAAATGTGCAGAGGTAAATCCCACTGCAGAACCAGTAAGAGAATGTGACTCCAGGAGGAAGTTGAAAAAACAAAATGGAGATAGATTTATGAAAACTTATTTATGTGAGTCTTTTCCCACATGAAGATCATTAAGTCCTGTTCCACCATGACTGATGATCAATTAGAAATGTGCTTGAGTCTGTCAGCAGCTCCTGTCCAGACTACACATCCTGAGCTGATTCCATCCAGTGCAAGTCACATTTTGTGAGAAGTTCGTGCAAAGTGGGATCATCAAGAGGGAAAGGGAATTTTTCCCCCCAAAACCAACTGAGTAATAATTCTTGTCCTGACGTCTTGAGTGAAAAAGTTAGCTGAACGGTAAAGAGGTCTTAATAGCAC
This sequence comes from Paratrypauchen microcephalus, assembly GCA_036785185.1. NCBI lineage: Eukaryota > Metazoa > Chordata > Actinopteri > Gobiiformes > Gobiidae > Paratrypauchen > Paratrypauchen microcephalus. The sequence goes on along the minus strand of JAVJIX010000181.1, from coordinate 359,243 downwards.
CTTCACCTCTTTAAAATACACCTTCAGTAGAATCATTTGGATAGTTTCAGATAAGAGATCACTGCATAGAATTGCCCATTTCTATTGAACTAAAGGTCAAATGAGCTGTTAACTTGAAAACTACCACTTCATGACATCAAAAGGTGGAAGCAAAAGAGCATTTGAGCTTTGGAGATGTAGACAGAATAATTATAAAATGTTACTCAAGCAGGTGTAAAGAAAACACAACAAAACACAACTGTGTTTTTGACAAGGAAACCATTTTCTAACATGACTCAATTTTATGTAATACAACACCTTTAATACTCGGGTTCTGTTTAAAGCTCACATGTCCAGACACAAAAGGGCAGAAAAACTTCACGGACCACACACTAAAATGCTGTTCTCCACGTGGATTGATTCGTTTCTACTAGTATTTTCATTTTCAAACCAGATTAAGATGGCGGATGTTTCTTAACAGAATCAAACGTCTTCACGTTTATGTAATGTCCCTCTCCCGGTGGACATGAGGTTTGACAGATGGAGTCTTTGGGCGGTGAGCAGGAGACAGACAGCACAGACGGGGAATTGGACATGCGTTTCTTTAAATTGATTTTCAGTTTCGCTGTCACATTGTTTTTCCTCCAAAGTTAATATGAAATTTTGTCTTGTGCTCCTGACAGTTTGAAAATGGGGTTGTGAATAAACTCCATCCATCCATTTTCTTCTGATTATTCAGGGCCGAGTCGCAGGGGCAACAGTCTAATTTCCTTCCTTCACACCGGACACTTCCACCAGCTCCTCCAGGGGGACCCCAAGGCATTTCCAGGCCAGCCGAGCGACATAGTCTCTCCAGGGCCTCCTCCCGGTGGGCCATGCCAGGAACACCTCCCGATACAGCGACCACATCACTGCCGATGCTGCACCGATGCTCCTGTCAATCTCACGCTCCATCCTCCCCTCACTCGTGAACAAGACCCCAAGATACTTGAACTCCTCCACTTGAGCCAGGGACTCTCCACCACCCGGAGAGGGCAAGCCACCTTTTTCCGGTTGAGAACCATGGCTTCGGATTTGGAGGAGCCGATCCTCATCCCAGCCGCTTCACACTCTGCTGCAAACCGCCCCAGTGCACATTGGAGGTCCCGGTTCGATGAAACCATCAGGACATCATCTGCAAACAGCAGAGATGAGATCCTGTGGTTCCCAAACCGGATCCCCTCCGGCCCCTGACTGCGCCTAGAAATTCTGTCCATAAATATAATGAACAGAACCGGTGACAAAGGGCAGCCCTGGCGGAGTCCAACATGTACCAGAAACAGGTCCGACTTACTACCGGCAATGCGAACACACCTCCTGCTCCGGTCATACAGGGACCGAACAGCCCTTAACAAAGAGCACCAGACCCCGTACTCCCAGAGGACCCCATGAGGGACACGGTCGAATGCCTTCTCCAGATCCACAAAGCACATGTGGACTGGTTGGGCAAACCCCATGAACCCTCGAGCAGCCAATGGAGAGTATAGACCCGGTCCATTGTTCTGCTCCTTCTGGATCCGAGGTCGGATTCTCCTCTCCAGTACCCTGGACCTTACCCAGGAGGCTGACCAGTGTGATTCACACACCCTCCGGTCCCGCTTCTTAAACACATAAACTCAGTGTCCGTTATTGTTTCCCAATGAGCACTGTCCAAAACCCGAACCTGTGAGAGAAGACTGCAGGGAGCCTCTGTATTAGACTTAAGACTGAGACAAACTTTACTGATCCACAACGGAAGTTATTTGGACATAACACACACATCACAAAATGCTCTTTTCTAAATCAAAATTCAAAACAGAACGGATATGGATCAGAAGATTAGGAGGGAATCATCATTAGTGTTTGTTCAACTTGTATTTATTTAAACTTGACACAGCAATTAAATATGTTAGTTGAATTTATCCACAGCATACAGTAACATTGTCTACAATAAGATGACCTTCCTTTAATTTTTAGTGTCTAATCTTGCATAATGATTTTGTTTCAAAAACAAGATGTTACAGTTTGTTGCATCGAATAACAACACTTGATGCTGTATTGAGCCACAAGTATCCAGTCCAGTTCTGAATGCTTAATAAAAGGAAAAGTAAAGTTCTTAGGTCTCATTGATAAAAGGAGAAATTCACTTTGTCAACTGGACAAAGTTTGTTTGGTCGAAAACGTTTCACCGCTCATCCGAGAGGCTTCGTCAGCTCTGGTTCTAGTGCTGGTTAGACCCTGTTTATATCTCGCTGCAGGGAGGAGCTCCCTACATTGAAATAGCTCTGAAACTATCACAGCTAATCTGTCTCTTTGTTTTTCAAATTTCTCTGGCGTCTAGTTTAGCCTCCCTATTCAAGCCTAGCGTTTCAGAGCTATTTCAGTGTAGTGAGCGCCTCCTAGGGCTGAATAGATATGCTAATACTAGACGCCAGAGGAATTCCTAAAACAAAAGAGACAGATTAGTTGAGATAGTTTCAGAGCTATTTCTGTGTAGGGAGCTCCTCCCTGCAGCTAGATATAAACAGGGTCTAGCCAGCACTAGAACCAGAGCTCTGTTCTAGTGTTCAAGCCTCTCGGATGAGCGGGGAAACGTTTTCAACCAAACAAACTTTGTCCAGTTGACAAATTGAACTTCTCCTTTTATCATGGATTCTACCTGGACGACTGAGGGACTCTTCACGCATCTTAGGTCTCATTCTTTCCCATATTTGAAACTGGAAACTCCAAACCACTCTCTTACTGCTGTTTCTATACAAGTACATTACACACAATTGACAGACAGTAGAAAAATACTCCTCTTTATATTATATTGCAAAGTCTACATGTAATTACATTTCACAAGTTGATCACAGAAATACTTGCTCTCGGATCTACTTCTCCACAGTGAAGGCCTGTAAACCGGTGATGGCTCTGCCCAGGATTAGAGCGTGGATATCATGAGTACCTGTGGCAGGAGAGGAGCGAGATTAAAATCATATGAACAGGTGCATTAAGGACAGTGTTGGGCAAGTTACTCAAAAAGTGTAATGCACTACTTTACTTGTTACTGTCATTTTAAAGTAATGCCTTACATTACAATATTACTCTAAATAAAAAGTGAGGCATTACACTACTTTTGCATTACTTTAGTTACTCTCGCCAAAATGACTGGAAATAAGGATTTGGAATCTACAGTGCAAATCTCTCATGTGTCATGACTTTCACCTGGGTTGTATTGTTCCCTGTCCCATCCCCTCCTTTCCTGACTAATTTCGTGGTGCTATGGCACCTCTGCAAGTGCTTCGTCAAATTGCTTGTACTGCATTTCGACGTGGAAAGAGGTTTGGGATTCACACACAGTGTGCATTTAACTAAAATGTTCTTGGAGTCCTTATTTGAACGAAGTGAAAGTAGTGGGTGTATGCCCATCTTGAAAAGGAGCTAGCACTATCCGATTCTTCTGGTTCTGTCATCCTTTGTCAGTCTGCCAGTTCGAGATGAAGTAAAAGGAAATGGAATGGTCTGCGCGGACTTTTATATCACTAGCTGATCTCGCGGAACTTTGTATGAAATGTAATGTTCTGCGCGGACTTATCAGATTCAGTAGCTGATCTCGCGGTGATCCGCGAACTTTGTATGAAGAAAACACAAAACCCACAAAAACAAAGCAGGTTAAAATGCATTGTAATGTGCATTACTGGCATTGTAATGAGTAATATATTACAGATTTTCTTCCCTGTAATGCGTTACATTACTGCGTTACACCAAAAAGTAATGCATTACAGTAATTAATTACTTTTGTAACGAGTTACTCCCAACACTGATTAAAGGGATATGCCACCCCCAGGTCAAATTTGGGCATCTCCCCACAGTCCAGAGACTAAAACAAGTGATGAAAAGCATTTTCCTGCTCACCCAGCCATTGTCCGAGTCTGTCAGCACTGACGAAGCACAAAGCACGCAGCGTAACGGGGGAACTCCCTTCCTGGTGCGTAAACAGGGATTCCCCTGTCCGCGTGGTGTGTGCTTCGTCTGTCTGTTTCCGCACTGAAAAATAGTTCCCACCCAAAATGACCAAGGCAAGTTCTCCGTGTTGATTTGCACATTTATTTGCACTCGATATGAATGCGCACTACACAGAAAGTAATTGGGAAACGCATCGAGCAAATTAATTCCTTTTGGCCGAAATCTTTCTCTGGCGCCGTTAGACTCCAGTCTAACGCGGAGGAGCAGCAGCTCGCGCGGCGGTCAGTGCTGACAGACTCGGACAATGGCTGGGTCACCAGGAAAACGCTTTTCATCACTTGTTTTAGTCTCTGGACTGTGGGGAGATGCCCAAGTTTGACCTGGGGGTGGCATATCCCTTTAAGGACACAGATGGCTACTGGATTACTCCACTTCCATTTAGATTAAATAAATAGAATAGTGCTTAAATCTGATCTGCTGGTAAGGTTAGGTGTCGTGTAGAAAGTAGTTAACCTTCGTAAGTGTTGACGGCCTCGAGATTCATAACGTGGCGGATGATGTGGTATTCGTCTGAGATGCCGTTTCCTCCCAGCATGTCTCGAGCATGACGAGCGATGTCTAAAGCTTTACCACAGCTGTTTCTCTTCAACATAGAGATCATTTCAGGAGATGCCCTGAACATGAGGAAGAAAGAACTACATCACATTTGTCTTCTTTTCACTTGTTCCCTTTCTGAGGTTGACAGAGGCATGCAGACCTGTGTCAATATACAAAGCTCTACTTCCTCTCGCACCGACTGACTTCTTTGCCCTCACGCAACTCTAGCATCATTCTGCCCACGTATTTAAGGCCTTGCATTTAAAATGTCTCAGTCTGGTATCTGAGTTTATGTCCAAATAACCTAATAATAACAAGGATTTGTATTGACAAAGTAAAGACAAAGTTACTTTTTAGCATCGATGAGTCGCCCCAGCTGCAGACAGGCCTGTAGGCCAATAGAGATCTCTGTAAGCATGTCGGCCATCTTTTTTTGCATTAGTTGATTCCTCGCCAACGGCACACCAAACTGAAGTCTGTTGAGAGAATAATCAAATATAAGAGCAGATGATTACAAAAATGTATAAATGTGTTTAACTGTTTCAAAAAGACAATAAGTCTGACCTGTCAAGTGTGTACTGGCGAGCTGCATGGAAGCAAAACTCTGCCGCTCCGAGGGAACCCCATGCAATTCCATATCGAGCATTGTTCAGACAGCCAAAAGGACCCTGACCAAAAGATCAACTTGAATTATATTAAACAGAATAGTGATTTTTAAAAATAGCTTGTGTTGCAGTCTTACCCCCAGACCAGAGACGTTCGGAAGCAGGTTTTCCTCAGGCACCTCAACCTCGTCCATGAGGATCATCCCAGTGGCTGAAGCTCTCAGGGAGAACTTCCCTTCGATCTTTGGAGTGGACAGGCCTTTCATCCCTCTCTCCAGAATGAACCCCCGCACCTTTCCATCTTCACACTTGGCCCAGACCACCGCAATATCAGCCACAGGGGAGTTGGTAATCCTAAAGTTTATAAAACACATACTGAGCTCATCATTCACCATGACCATTTCAGTGGGTAATCCTGTTTCTGATGAGAATAGCTCCATCCTGTGGACTGTTAAAGCCATAGCAATCAAATCTTACAGCTTAATATGAAAGCCTGGGTCTTGGGATATATCTATTATCTAATATAACAAACAAAGCAACTATGAACACTCTAAAAGATCCTTTTATTAGAACTTTGATTTAAAACTGAAGACATTTTTATTAAGCTTCACAAACTTTTTTACGATACAAAGACTGCTAGATCTGAACCCCAGCAGTCAGTGAGAGGCCTTCTCTGTACCCACCACGTCTTGGAGCCGGTCAGAGAGTAGGTACGACTGGATGGGTTGTATTTTGCTTTGGTTTCCATGCTGCCGGGATCACTGCCATGGTTAGGCTCTGTCAGACCAAAACAGCCCAGAATCTCCCCAGTGGCTGGTGGTAACATGCAGAAATGTCAATACTGATAAAAATGTACAATTGGATTGAAGTTGTTTTAATTCTTTTACCCAGTTTGGGTAAATACTTCTGCCTCTGGTCCTCTGTGCCATAGGCGTAAATGGGGTACATGACGAGGGAGGACTGGACACTCATAACTGATCGATAGCCGCTGTCTACTCGCTCCACTTCTCTGGCTATCAGACCATAACCCACATAACTGGTGCCAGCACATCCATAACCTTTCAGCAGCCAAAGAGATAGATACATAAAACTTGTCACAGACTGAGTTGGGCCTATTTGGGCAAAATACTTCTGAGTAAATATTTGCTGTAACTGACCTTTAATAGTTGGACCAAGGACACCAATCTCTCCCATTTCTGACACAATCTCTCTGTGAAACACTGAAAAAAATCGATTACAATGCATTAATCCAATAGCTCCTTTTGCCATTCCACCTATATTGCTTTCTATGAATAGCAAAGGGGGGATGGGCAATATTGGCAAAACTTTCAATTTTAACAACAATCACAAGATACTGTATTTTGGCAATCCATCAGTGCCTTTAAATGTGTTAGTTCAGGCTTCTCATCTCCAGAACAAAAACCAAGATAGTATTCACCGACAATTCAATATTTCACCTTGTGACAGTGACAACAACCGCATAGTTAATAATTGGGTTATCAAAATTGATCACTAATGGAAATATTTCCCACAAGAACATGCATATTTTCTGACTTCATATTGCTAAACAAATCAATCAAAGACTGCTGACACATAGTACCTTCATTTCTGTTTGCCATTAAGATGCGGGGCATGAGTTTCTCTTGGCAATATGTGCGGAAAGAGTCTCGGATCATAATCTCCTCTTCAGTCAGCTGACCTTCCAGGTCAAGGGGATCTTGCCAGTTAAACTGGACTTTGGCTGTTGGATAGGTAATATTTTATTAAACATTGACACAATCTGGTGATGGATCTTGTAGGCAACAATAAACAGAAGGAAACACATACGTGTTTTGGACTTGGTTTTCTGAGACTCTGTGGACAAAGAGGGACAATGATAGATGCAGAATAAACTAAATGATCTTTTATGAAATATCAATAGCCCCTCAGCATGCCCAGATTGTTAGGCTATTACACTTACTATTACACTCACCTTGCATGGCAGGTGCCACTGTCCCCTGTGCTCTGGATGCTGAGACAATAGCACATCTTTGAGGATTCAGCAGGAGCCGACACACACGTCTCAATGCCATGATAAGTTTGACTAAAAGCACACACGGCGTAATGGTTAATGGGAGGACAGTAATGTGCAACAAAAACACAGATTTTTCTGACCCATGAGTCTTTCTATACATAGTTATTAATTGAAATAATATGTCTGGCCCACTATAGGATGAATATGCACACATGAAGACAACAAAATGTTGGCAGCAAACAGATTTTCTCTTTGTAAACAAAGCACTCTAACCAAGCTAAGCTAACACAGCTAACTTGTGTAACAGTAGCTTTAGCACGATGCTAGCTCGCTCCAGTCCGTTTATAATAATTACTTCATCCGTTATAGAAACATGCCAAAACACAGAAGAGACAAAGTGTGACAGTTGTTAAACGTATGTACTTAACGCGTAATGTCTCACATGTCCTTGTCCACAGTCCCCCCTGGTCTTCTGAGGTGACGGAGCAGCAACGCGTGTGAGGCAAGAGACGTCAAAACACTGGTCTACGTCATCACGCACACTCGAGGAGAGTGTGAGGACATGTAGCGACATAAATAAAATAAAAATAAAATTAACAAAATGTAAACGCTAAGGTGTTCATTTACCTCCAAATAGAAAATCACAAAACAAACAAACAAACAAAACAAATTAAAAAAAACAAAACAAAACACACACACACTTTTTCTTCGGGTCTCAGGAGGATATTGTTTATATGTTTTCTTGTATGTATGTTTATAATAATTTGTTTATAATATTTCTATGTGTATATGCAATACATTTAATGAAAAAAAAAACCCACACATCTGCGCTGGAGCTCATGCACAGATCCATGCACACAACACTCTCACTTCTGATACATCATGACAAAAGGATTTGGTCCTAAACCAATTCAAAACAAACTGTCTAGCTTTTTGTCAAGGACATGTGCGTCCATGGGCCGATTGTACCTGATCATGTAGACAGGGATTAGGGATCGATAGAGGGGAGACCATTGGGGAGAACTCATATGATCTTAATCTTATTATTATCTTACTTTCATGATAGATACACGGGGAGACAGAGGTGGATTTAGTTGTCTCACGTTATACAGTATTACATACATTATATTATGGCTTTTTATAGCCACAACAGGGGGCGCTGTCACACAGAAATGGGCTATTTAGGCTGTCTATAAGAGGTTATGTGAGAATGAAAAAAACAAATATCAAGTAAAAAGCTATAACTATAACTCGGTTGTAGCGGGGATTTTAATCCAGCCATAGCTTTTCAAGAAAACATAAGGAAAACAAACCCCACAAATGTTATTGTCTTTAACGTTTAATAACTGATGGATAGGCCATTGTGGTTTGTTATTGTAGACGTCACATGCTCATTAGATGTAGCCTACAATGGGCCTATTTGGCTCCATAATGGCTACATTATATTGACATTCACTAACAGTAAAGACATATAATATTATGTGGTGCAACTGCAACAAAGTTAACGGTGCTAAAAGCGGACTCCCACTCACAGACATACGTCCAACCTTCGCTCCGCTATTGGCTCAGCCTTCTGTCCGTCAAACCTTTCTGCGCACTGATTGGTCCCACGTCTCCTCGAAGTTGTTTCTCTTTATGTTACCAGGGCAGGCTCAGATTTTGGAGCGACTTCTGCAAAGTGTTCAAACTGCGACCAGGGACGCTTCACTCACACTGTGCGGGGAGAAATGGTGAACAGACGCCACATATGAGCAGCTTTGGAGAAGAAGGAGCATTCCCCAACCATGGAGCTAGAGGAGAAACCGAAATATGGTAATTATTTAAACCCCCACAGCAGCATGCGCCTGTGCGTTTGTCCTGGGATAGCAACACTCTATGCGACTGACTGCGTTTTTATGCGTTATTATTCTGAAAGAGCTGGGATAAAGTGTTATAGACTTGACAATAATAGAAACACATACGGAAAACACATCTCGTCATATTTTTGTTCACTCTTTACCGTGACCACTTTCCCTTCAGAGCCAGTGTTTATAGTTTGCACGCCACCTCTGGGGGTTCACTTCCGTGGGAACAAACAGTGTGGACACATATTTTGGCTGGAAGCTGTGCTAAAGCACTTTGTGAGCGTGAATACAAAGTAAATGACCCCACTATTGTCCAGGGTACAATGTCCTATGTGCGCCGCGCTGTCCAGTTGCTGCCACATTCCTCAGTGTGGTATGGAGTATGGAGGAGCAGGCAACAGGAGCTCACCTCCCAGCTGCTATGTTTAGGGCATAGCTGATTAAAATGCCAACAGGTTTATAAAAGCTACTACAAAGCCTTTTTGGATCCCCTTTTTTATATAACTGTCTATTTTTGGCTTCACATCATAGTCCTACTACTTCAAAAACGTTCATTTTTCATATCAGAAATCTGCTTACACGCATTTTACAGAAAAAAAAGTGTGTTCAGTACAGACCCATTATCACACTGCCTCAGCTCTTAATGACTAATGTCTTTGTCAAGTGTGTCATTGGATTTCCAGTTACATTTAAAAAAAAGAAGTTCTGTTTCCAAAGAAATAGCTTAAAGTTTTCATTTTGGGTCTGGTTATCACTCATTTTCTTGTCTCCATGACTGAATGGAGGCCCATGTTGAAGTAATTTACCCCCAGATCCCTAAATGACAAGACAGAGGGAGTATAAGTATAAGTATAAGTATAGCCAGGCGGGGCACATGTAATTAGAAGCTGGATTTAGAAAAGTGCATGGCTTGAAAATCAGCCCTCTCCAGTCTTGCGTTGTTTTCTTATTCTATAGACAACATACTTTTTCCTCCACCTGCTTTCAGTTAAAAGAGCCCGGAGGTGTAAAAATGAGACTTAGCTAACTGTCAAGTGTGTGCCAACGTCTCAGAGTGCAGATAGTGCGGTGAGGCTAATAAGCAAAGAGAAATGTGCTTCTGACAGGAGGAGATATGCAGAGCGCTTCGATTGTCAAAGCAGCAGCGTCAGAATCTTCGGCGTCATGCCCTGTTAGCTACACACACAGAAAATTAATGATCCGAAGGACAAGAGGCTGACAAGGAATCTCACAAACTGAAGGCTGGCTACAAAAAACAGAGGTTCAGAGACACTTTTTACACGATGCTCACAGTTACGTTTGCTGCAACATGTAAATTCACTTCACTATTATATTGACATACACTGCCAATCAAAAGTTTGGATACACTTTTTCATTTTTCCATGATTATTTGCATTGTAGATTCTCACTAAAGGCATATATTTTTTTAAACAGTTACCCTTTCCTTTGGGCACAAAATTGCAGTTTTGGCATTTGGCAATTTCAAGAAGTTGTGCCCAAACTTTTGACTGGTAGTGTACTAGTTTCTCAACACATTTTATATTGTTAGTTTGACCCGTGTAGTCTTGGTGATATGGCCAGGATAGTCAAATGTCTACAGCTCTAGAAAAAAATAAGACTCCACTGCGTTTTATTCTGAAATCAGCATCTCTACATGTATCACAGCCATTCCATTCCAGCGTCTGTTGAATTCCAACACAAACACAAAGCTGAGCTACTTCAGTTCAGCACCAGGAGTGGAATAAAGTCACCCAAGAACAATGTGAAAGACTGGGACTAAACCAGGTCTGAACCAAGACTAAACCAGGTCTAGACTTGGACTGAACCAGGTTAAAAATGGGACTAAGCCAGGACTAAACAAGGATTAAACCTGGTCTGAACCAAGACTAAACCAGGACTAAACAAGGACTAAACCAGGTCTGAATCAGGAGTAAACCAAGACTAAACTAGGACTAAACCAGGTCTGAACCAAGACTAAACCAGGACTAAACTAGGACTAAACCAGGTCTGAATCAGGAGTAAACCAGGGATGAACCAGGACTAAACCAGGTTAAAAATGGGACTAAACCAGGACTAAACTAGGACTAAACCAGGTCTGAACCAAGACTAAACCAGGACTAATCCAGGTCTAAACTAGGACCCAAGAACAATGTGAAAGACTTGTGGAGAGCATGTCAAGACGCATGATTAAAAATAAGGGTTATTGCACCAAATATTGACTTGTGAACTCTTCTTAAGTGTAAACATTAGTATTATGTTGTTTTAAAATGAATTTGATCTTGTTTCTTTGCATTGTTTGAGCTCTGAAAACATGGATCTTTTTTGTTATTTTGACCTTTTGTCATTTTCTGCAAATAAATGCTCTAAACTATAATATTTTTAATTGAAATTTGGGGGCAATGTTGTCAGTAGTTTATAGACTACCCCAAAACAACCCAAAAAAGGTAAAATCGAAGCAAAAAGATCCTGGTGATGGTCCCCGGGCGCAGTAATGTGCTGCCCACTGCTCCTAATAACAGGATGGGTTAAATGCAGAGAAGAATTTCTCCTGTGTGAGATCAATAAAGTCACTTCTTCTTCTTCTTCTTCTAGACTCAAACAAAAATGTTCCTTTTGCCCAAACACATACCTATAAGTAGTAAAATCAGAAAAACCTGATCATTTTGCAGTGGTTTCTTATTTTTTTCCAGAGCTGTAAATACCCCAAAAGTAACTGATGCCAAAACTAGGACTGAAAAAAAGATTTAAACAAGTGTTGAGTATCAAGCCTGTTCCTTTTCTCCTAAATCAACAGAAACAATGTCATGTTCCTGCAGATAAAATGAGCTTCTTTTAACAGACCATCATCATTTACAGTTTCAGTAGTATTATCAAGAAGAAGCATTTAGGCTGCATTATGCTCTTCACTAAAAACAAGACAAACCTCATTTATTTATGTGAACTTGTGATTAGCTAATAATAGTCGATGAGCATCTAATCATCTCTAGGATTAGAGATTTGTCACCAGTGTATTACACAAGCTAATTTGATGTCATCTTCTCTCATGACAGTGCTCTTTTTTTTTAAAAATAATTATGAACTTAGCATTGACTCAACCGTTTAGCAGCCTTGTGTGTAATTTGTATGCTCTATGAAAAAAGTATAGACTATCTGTTATCATATCAGATCTGACGTGGCTTCAACATATGAGATTTGTGTGTAATTCACTTAGTCAGTTTGCCTCGCCCTACTCCATGCTGGTGTTGTTGCGATAATGTCAAGTCTTTCATTAAGGAATTCAAGATTCAAGATTGTTTATTTGTCATATGCAGGATCAACACCAGGTCAACAATACAATGAAACGCTTCGGATGAGAAGAACCGCTGACTCGCTGAGATAGTCGAGAAGTACTAATAGCAGCAATAATAGTACATGGTAAAAAGTGTTGCAAAAAGTGCAGGGGAAAAGGTAAACAATACAGTGGTACCTCACCTTACGAAAGACCCAACAAACGAAAATTTCAAGTTACGAAACGCCTTCACGTTAAATTTTGGTCTCTAGATACGAAAGAAAATTCAAGTTACGAAACGCGAAATCTCAAAAATTCAAATAATGCGCTCAGCCACACACATTATACGCTTTTCTCAGACTGGATTTAAACTTTTCTCACATTTGTCTCTCGTTTAAACACTCAAACTTTCATAGATTTTCAACAAAATGTATTAATAGTGAAGTGTGGGGGGAAGGGGAGGGGGGAGAAAACTGCGCTCTGACACGTGTGATAGCGCAGCATGACCCGGCGCGGGGCTGCCAGCAGGTCTAGACCTGGACTAAACCTGGACTAAACCAGGACTAAACCAGGACTAGACCAGGTGGATTAAAGCGCCGCGTGCGGGTCTATTTCCTGGTTTTGTTTCGAGTCACGGCTGAGGCGAGCAGCGAGGGGGACCGCACACAGTCTGAGCGCATGAACGAACACATGCAAGAGCCGCGGTGGTCTAGACCAGGTCTAGAGGAGGTCTAGAGGAGGCACGGTTTGAGCACGGGTCTCGTTCATGCGCTCAGACTGCGTGCGGTCCCCCTCACTGCTCGCCTCAGCCGTGACTCAAAACAAAACCAGGAAATAGACCCGCGCGTTTTAATCCACCTGGTCTAGTCCTGGTTTAGTCCAGGTTTAGTCCTGGTCTAGTCCTGGTCTAGTCCTGGTTTAGTCCAGGTTTAGTCCAGGTTTAGTCCTGGTCTAGTCCTGGTCTAGTCCTGGTTTAGTCCTGGTTTAGTCCAGGTTTAGACCTTGGTCTAGACCTGGTATAGTCCACGTTTAGTCCTGGGTCTACAGTCTCTACGCAGAACACAATGTTACACTATAAAAAAAGTTACACTATAAAAAAAAAAACTTGGATCGGGGCCTTGGAACGAATCAGGCTTTTTCCATTGAAATAGCTACTCAACTTACGAAAAATTCATGGTACGAAACCACTTCTGGGACGAATTAATTTCGTAAGGTGAGGTACCACTGTACAAAGGTACAGGTAGGATTAAATAAGGTGTAAGTAGAGTCTTTCACATGAATGCAGGTTCACTTGAAAAACTCGGAAACAGACTCAAGGTTCAACTCGGCTTTAAGACTTTTATTGAATTTCTTTAGCAGTAGTAGTCGTTGTAGTAGTAGAAGTAGTAGTGGTAGTAGTGGTAGTAGTGGTAGCAGTAGTTGCAGTAGTAGTGCAGTGTTAACAGTGGTAGTAGTAGGGGTATTCGTGGTAGTAGTAGGTGTAGGTCGAAAACCTTTAAAGTAAACAAATATAGGGAATATTGAAATTACATTTAACATTTACATTAGTATTTTAATCTATTTGTATTTAATGAATCCATTTTAATTATAATATTTAATTATATGCATTTTACATATGAACTTAATTAGGCTAATTTAACGATTAATATTTTAACCTTCAATGTGACTTATTTTTCCTACAATTTTAAATGACTATAAATATGATCCAAATTTAATATATTATTTTATATAATATTTTCATGAATTACCAAATAACTTAATTGCTAAATGATATCCACTTTTTAAATTAGTGCTCCTTTAACTCAGTTAGACCAACACATTTTACTTTTATGTTGACATTTTTTGACTTGACAACTAAAATTTCAGACTTTATTTTGATACTAAGGAATAAACTCCATACTTAATACCCATTCCAATAACACAGTGATAATAAAAACTCTCTTTATTTAGACAGTAGAATGTAATTTTCAACATTAAATGATTGTGTTTTCTTTTATGGCTCTTACATCTGTGTTGTCCAAGTATAAGATTTTACGCAGTTCTGATACAGCTCGAGATGTGAATTTTGTATATTTATTCAAATGAGAATCTAGTTTCAATACTAGTTTTAGTATTGATTAGTATCAGATTTTCGATACTTTTGACAACTCTATTCCATGCTAAGGAACTTTTATTACTACTAAACAACTACAGTACTTAACAGAAATGATGTCATAATTTAGACTTAGACTTTATTGATCCACAAGGGAAATTATTTTGGGTACAGTAGCTCACCCATCAAATATAATGTATAACAGAGGGTAAAAAAAGACCAATGTCAGATGAGACGTAATTATAAAAATAAAAATAATGATAATAATGTACAGTATATGTAGAAAGCAGAATTAAATAGAAAAGTAGTAATGAAAGTATAAAATACAATATCAAATAAGCTATATAATTATAGCAAACGCAGCTGTAGTTTCAGTATGAGACTGTGTGCTGCTAAAAAGGTTTGCTAAGTTTCATTTCAGTGGAATCCGTAGCTGTAGCTCTGTAGTGAATCCTCTGAACTCATTTTGGCAGTTGAGTGTAGAGTATAGATTGTTTGTTTTAATCTAAATGAACAGATGTTGAGACATGTTCAGGCATAGTTAAAATGTGGTAATCCAGACATGTTTTTACATATTACCGTGGAACTTTGAACTTCCTGTGGACTTAAAATAGACATGGGGCTGCTTATAAACCCTTCACACCCTCCCAGTGTAATGAAAGACATGTGGGCAGAAGGCGGATAGGCCTCTAGCTCAACTCTGTGTGCTTAAGTCGCCTTGTAGGGATGGTACAAGATCTCGTGCCACAAGATCTTACCAGACAAAATTGTCACGAGATTGTGCATGTTTTTACGTTTGGATTGGATACAAAAATTAAGTTGAGTACCTCTTGAGTTAGATTTTTTTGAGAAGCTGTAGTCCCACAAAGCACTGCTACAATGACAGCAAGAATAGAATCTTGTGTCTCGTCCCACCCCTATTGGCTTGTCTCCTAAATTCTCATCATTATAGCAGGCGTTTTGCTTTTGTTTTGATATTTTACAGTAATCCACATAAAACATGATTAATCTGTGCTATTTTTATTTAGCTTCCCTAGCGCTGTGATATTTCGGGTGTTGATGGCAAGACAATGAAGCAAGGAAATCGAGGAATGTCAGGATGTGAGACAACATCTAGTGATAGTTTAGTACAAGTGGGATATGCTTTCATACCACTGATGGTTGTGGATTCTTACGCTTGGGTGCTCCATGTACTTAGACTTAGACAAACTTTATCCAAATCCAAATCCACTTTATTTATATAGCAGTCCGGACATGAAGGGGCAGATTGTTCCACAATTTCAGGCCGGCTACAGAGAAAGCCCGATCCCCCTGGTTTTAAGTCTGGACTTAGGCACCACGAGCTGGAGTTGGCCCTCAGACCTCAGCTTGCGCGCGGGGGTGTAGATTTGGATGAGGTCTGAGACATACTGTGGGGCCAGTCCATTTAAAGCTTTAAAAACAAACAATAAAATCTTAAAATCAACTCTAAAACGAACTGGGAGCCAGTGCAATGACGCTAAAATCGGAGTAATGTGCTCACATTTTTTGCTTCCAGTTAAAAGTCGCGCAACAGAGTTTTGTACTAACTGTAAGCGAGAAAGTGCATGATGGCTAATGCCGGGAAAAAGTGCATTACAGTCATCTAAACGCGAGGAAATAAAAGCATGAATTACTTGTTCAAAAGATTTAAAAGATAAAAAAGATTTAATTTTCGATAAAAGCCGCAAATGATAAAAAACTGATTTAACGACCGCATTTTGTTTTTTTGTCAAATTTAAAATCACTGTCAATAGTGACGCCAAGGTGGGTGGCAGACTGTTTCACATACTGTTTAAGTGGGTCCAACTTTATTGATCCACAAGGGAAATTGTTTGGGTACAGTAGCTCACACATGAAATATAACAGACGGTAACAAAAATAGAATAGCTACCAAAGAGCAATAGACCAGTGTCAAATGAGATATAATTATAAAATAAAAAATGATAAATGTACAGTACAAATCAGAATTAAAAATAGAAAAATAAGTAATCAAATATAAAATACAATATCAAATAAGGTATCCAATCACAGTTAAGAGCTACTGTAACCCAGGTGCCACTCCCTGAGGCGCTCAGGTGTGAATGTCTCCAATGACTTGTGTAGTATTAGTTGTGCCAATAATGTCTGAGAAGCCCTCTAGCTTTTTTTTGATAGTCTTCTATGACTGGCCATGTGTGAGATAATTCATTCATTCATGGTCTTTTATACTGAATACTACAATCAGTGGCGTTCCTAGAGTGATTTCCTCCCTGGGGGAAAGCCACTCTTACCCCCCCCCCCCCCCCCCGACCAAACCCCAACATCCGCCCCACCACCCAAAAACAAACAAGACCGTAGTCCATACAAACTCAATTCACAACAACTACCTTCAAAAACAAATGTAGCCTACAGATTTAATAAGTACTGCAATAAAAAATATAAACAATAATTACAAAAGTTTTTGAACATAAAAAAAGACCAAAGGCGCAATTATTTCACATTATAGCCCCATGTAGGCCTACAGCTATTTAAGAAAGCAAAAGTGCACTCCAGCACCCCCTGGTGGGCACAATATTGCAGAATCAGTCAGTCAGATCCTCGCTCTGCACCTCCGCACTGGCTTTTTCCAGTGCCGCTAGGGGCAATTGCCCAGGTGGCCCCCGTCAAAGAACGCCCCTGACTACAATACTGGTTCAAGAACACTTAAGTCCTAAGAAGGTACTGCAAACTGTAATTACACTACTCTTTCATCCAGTTTGTAGAAAAACAAGGTTGTGGATGAGTTTGCACTAAATTCACATTTGATCATTTGGGGAAAATGACCAAAATTGGTTACCTGGCCAGCCAAATGATATCTCTCTGTATTTCCTATACACCGCGATACCATTTGGACACTCTCCATCCACTCTCGCTCCTCCGGTTCCAAACCGACTCCGCGATTCTGATTCGTTCAAAGATGGTGACGTCAGTGCACCCGCCTTTGCCCGCAAAGTCACTCTTAGGCAGCGGAAGTTCCGCCTCAGTTTTGAATCAAGATGGCGCAATCTCTGATTGGTTCACTTAGCTGTCTGTCTACGCGCAACAGCAACGCATTCTGTGGATCAAGCGTTACCAGACTCACTCGCTGGTACAGCGATGAGTCATGGATTCTTCCAGGCAACAAAATTGGTTCTATTGGCCCAAAAATTCCAGCAGAGTTATAATTTTCTCTGGATTCGAAACAAACTGTCTCTAACTTTGAGTTATTTGTCTGTAATTAATCATGTATTTTCATCTGTTCAGTAGAAATGAAGTTAAATGGGCACAATAGTGAAAATGTGGTGGAGGGTTAGTCCTGAATAGCTACGTCTGTGTCCTGCCAATATGAGGCATCGAAATTACAATTTAAAGCAGCTGTAACAGTTTTAGATGAGACGGGAGAGCAAATATTTACCAGATGAAATACCTGGTGCTCAGTGTTTTAAATGCGCACTATGAATTGAATCTGGATTAAAGAAAATCTAATTGTACAAATATCAAATTTAGATATTTTGTGAAATCATGCAGCCCTAAACAGAGAGAAAAGACACCGCACACATTTGCCTCATCCCGGGTAGTGACAGAGGGTTCTGGCTGTGATGTGAAAAGTGCTAACCATGAATGAATACATGGATAGTACATCAGCCAGTGGAAAGCACTTTCCATAAAAATGAACATATGTTTGATTATTATGATTGCAGAAGGAGCAGCTGTTGTGATGAATCATTATTATCATTCTTGGGAGTCGAATTCCATCTCTTACAGAAGCACGTTGTTAGAAACTGAGGACTATGAGCGTATTCCACTTTTCTTTATTCATGGCCCAGATTATAAAACAAAATGGGATGGAAAATTTCAGTCATTCCATTTGAACTGAACCATCTGGAAAACACATTGGTGCGCTTTATTCCATCTATTCTGATCATAACAGAGGGGTATTTGTTTAACAGAAGTTACATTTTTGAGAGGTCTTTTAAAACTATGTTATATGAATGCAACATTTACTATTACAGTATATATAATTCAGAAACAAAAATTTTTATAACGTGAATCTAATATTATCAAAGTCATTTTGCATACTGGATTTTTTATTACATCAAAACAGCAACAGTCAGCGCTACTACTACTTTTAGTATTTTACTAAATTAGCTTTGAGTGATATTATTTTGAAGTAACAAAACAGTTAAGAGCAACATTTAGCTAAAGGCTAAAGATATACCAAAATGAGAGATAATACTCGTTTGTAGACATAGTAGGACCTGTACACATCTCCAATCACCAGTGCAGATAATAAACTTACTTTTTCTATTGCCAGGTTTCAGATGACATCACAGCTTTCTAAAGGGCATACGACATTCCATTAAAATGGGAGGCCGCTCGTTAGAATTAATACACAGTGGTACCTCACCTTACGAAATTAATTCGTTCCAGAAGTGGTTTCGTAACGTGAAAAATTCGTAAGTTGAGTAGCTATTTCAATGGAAAAAGCCTGATTCGTTCCAAGGCCCCGATCCAAGTTTTTTTTTAAATAGTGTAACTTTTTTTTATAGTGTAACATTGTGTTCTGGGTCCTGATTGGTTTCTCAGACTGGATTTAAACTTTTCTCACATTTGTCTCTCGTTTAAACACTCAAACTTTCATAGATTTTCAACAAAATTATTAATAGTGAAGTGTGGGGGGAAGGGGGAGGGGGGAGAAGACTGCGCTCTGACACGTGTGATAGCGCAGCATGACCCGGCGCGGGGCTGACAGCAGGTCTAGACCTGGACTAAACCAGGACTGGACCAGGACTAAACCAGGACTAAACCAGGACTAAACCAGGACTAAACCTGGACTAAACCTGGACTAAACCAGGACTAAACCAGGACTAAACCTGGACTAAACCTGGACTAAACCAGGACTAAACCAGGACTAAACCAGGACTAAACCTGGACTAAACCTGGACTAAACCTGGACTAAACCTGGACTAAACCAGGACTAAACCAGGACTAAACCAGGACTAAACCAGGACTAAACCAGGTGGATTAAAGCGCCGCGCGCGGGTCTATTTCCTGGTTTCGTTTCGAGTCACAGCTGAGGCGAGCAGCGAGGACTCCCCTCGGGACCGCACGCAGTCTGAGTGCATGAACGAGACCCGTGCAGGTCTAGACCACCGCGGCTCTTGCATGCGTTCGTGGGTCTCGTTCATGCGCTCAGACTGCGTGCGGTCCCGAGGGGAGTCCTCGCTGCTCGCCTCAGCTGTGACTCGAAACGAAACCAGGAAATAGACCCGCGCGGCGCTTTAATTCACCTGGTCTAGTCCTGGTTTAGTCCTGGTTTAGTCCTGGTTTAGTCCAGGTCTAGACCTGCTGGCAGCCCCGCGCCGGGTCATGCTGCGCTATCACACGTGTCAGAGCGCAGTCTTCTCCCCCCTCCCCCTTCCCCCCACACTTCACTATTAATAATTTTGTTGAAAATCTATGAAAGTTTGAGTGTTTAAACGAGAGACAAATGTGAGAAAAGTTTAAATTCAGTCTGAGAAAAGCGTATAATGTGTGTGGCTGAGCGCGCATTATTTGAATTTTTGCGTTTCGTAACTTGAATTTTCTTTTGTATCTAGAGACCAAAATTTACCGTGAAGGCGTTTCGTAACTTGAAATTTTCGTTTGTTGGGTCATTCGTAAGGTGAGGTACCACTGTAGTTAAAACACAGTCTTTTGTTGTAATATAGCAAGTTCTGGGGTTGAGTCACAACAGAAATGATGAATGTGAATTTAGCTTGTGTAATATTGCACAGGAAAACAGGAAAACTGGCTCTTGTCCCCTATCTGGGAGCACAAACTTATCACATTCTAGATCTAGAATCTGAAAACCACCAATAGATGGCAACACTGTGAGAAAATGCCTTTTTAGTTTTTTTTTCTTTCTTTCTAATAGGTTGTGGTTCAAATTGGAAGCAGACAGCAGCAGGTTGTTTTAGGCTAAACACTGGGGGAAGTGCGGGGGTGGAGCCTGAAGTGGACGGTGTAGAGCGCTGTAGTCACAGACAGGTTGGACTTGTTCTTGCCTTGACAAAACCCAAGTAACTCCCGTTCATTTCCACTTGCACAAAACACCGAGGAAAAAGCACGCCGGAGTCGTTTTATTCCAGAAAGAAACATGCCAGAGGAAGGCGGAGAATACTATGGAAAGCATGGTAACTGTTTTTCTGTTTAAAGTTGAAAGTTAACGATTGTTGGATGTTGTTGTAGCTCAAAGTTGTTCATTGAGGCTGTTTGTGGGCAGTTTACCCTGAGCAATACTGTGGCATGGGTGTGTTGTATTGTGTGTTTGTGGGAAAGAGTGTAGCTGATTATACAGGTGTGTAGCTCTTACTTATCAGCAGAGTGTGACTAATGTTACTTGCTGTAGATAACACTGGTGCACATTATAGTGGAAAGTACAACTGCTGTTTTGTATCTAAACATGGGCCTTTTTTGAACATTTTGTAATGAAGCTTTTGGAGAAGTTAAATTATGAACCAGGCTGTGTTAGTAGAACGAGCACAATGGCATATATTGAGAGCACATTGGGAAGAGAGCGTCAAGTGCTTGCTACTGCGTTTTCACAACAAACGTTATACATAATTTAAGCAGAGATGACACCAACAAGATGAACCTGTATTTTAGCCCAAGGGACGATGAGAAAAATCCAAACCCCATTGCATCTTACACAAAACTCTTAAAGGTTCACTACGTACGTTTTCTGACATAGTGTCTGCCGCCTGCTCGTCTCCAAGGAGATGTGATTGCTTTGCCTGGAATGTTCCACAGTATGGCATTAAATGTTTATATGTAGACGAGGAGATGCCATCAGGTAAAGATATGGGTCAGATGTATGGACTGTGGAGCATTTCAGGCAAAAACCATAACCTCCCACCAGAAAAGTTTCAAAATGAACCTTATTATTTAAAGATCAAAGGAGAGGTTCAATTTGTCAACTGGACAAAGTTTGTTTGGTTGAAAACGTTTCGCCGCTCATCCGAGAGGCTTCGTCAGCTCTGGTTATTGTACTGGTTAGACCCTGCTTATATCTAGCTGCCGGGAGGCGCGTCCTACAATGACAAAAGCTCTGAAAACGATCCCCCCTAATCTGTCTAATCTGTCAGAGTAATTTGAAAAACAAAGAGACAGATTAGGGGGGATCATTTTCAGAGCTTTTGTCATTGTAGGACGCGCCTCCCGGCAGCTAGATATAAGCAGGGTCTAACCAGTACGATAACCAGAGCTGACGAAGCCTCTCGGATGAGCGGCGAAACGTTTTCAACCAAACAAACTTTGTCCAGTTGACAAATTGAACTTCTCCTTTGATCATGGATTCTACCTGGACGACTGAGGGACTTTTCACGCTTATTATTTAAAGTTTGATAAATTGTTTTTTTTTTTTTTTGTACCCTACAATACCCAGGCCTTCTGTTTGTCAGCCCTCCATCTTATTACCTTGATGTCATGTATGTGCTAGAGTTTCAGACTGCTGTAGTAACATGACTGCAATAAACTTTTCCTAAAACTACAGATAGTCTGCATGAACATCCTCACAGACATTTGCATAGACAGTGCATAGTCTCTTCTTCTGTCCCACTGAACGCGGATGTCCCACAGGAAGTTTTACATCGGCTAACCCAACACATAAGCTCGCACTGCCCCCGTTAAGCCCCTGCTCGCCTGTGCGTGGTCGTGTACCTGCTCCGTGCACTCCAAATGCTTTTATTGTACTTGAATACTTAAAGGAAGCTTAATGGACATTGAAGTGCTGAATGATCTTGATTCACCATCCTCCACCTTGCTTTCAAACTGGCATCAATTAATCGGATGATATAAAGTAAATAATATAAATAAATAAATGTCCCTAGTCGCTTCCCACTTAGCATGTTCCTTCCCATGGTTCCTTGGTGGAGTCAGCGGGGAGGAATTTGCGGGGTTGCCTTCAGGGAACAGGCATCTACCTGAAGAAAGGGAGGAAGAGGAGGCGGCTGTGTTTTGGAAAAGCCTGTGAGCTAAATGTCACCCATACTATTTTTAGGAGTATATTTTGGAGAGACCACTCCTATTTGACAGTAAGGCTATGAACTGTATCATATTATCACAATCCTCTTTTCTCTTGTCTCATAGGTGAGCCAAGGAAGTACGACCCCACATTCAAAGGCCCCATTCAGAACAGGTAAGGCCTGTTTGCTTTTATTTGTACAGGGGCAGTGCACATCAATACACCAACCAAAACAAAAGTCATAAGAGATGCTGTGCCAGATGGTGGTTATAATTTAATAAACGAATTTACACCTGTAGTCACTGAGCAGGTTGGTGAAAATACAGATTCATTCATATAACTAAACTGGCCATAAATAAATTAACCAGATATTGCCTAGGGTCACATAATGCAAATACTATTCTAAAAAACAAAATGCAGCCATACATATAACATGTTTGTGTATTCCTTAAGTTGTCCAGGTAGGATCCATAGCAAAGGAGAAATTCAACTGGATGTATGTTTTCTGATCAAAGACTTTTCGCAGCTTCTTCAGTTCTGGTCAGATTGCTGGTGGACACTGCCTATATCTGCCCAAGGCACCCAGCTAGTTGTGGACAGTTTCTGTTTGTTAGATACGTCTGAGTCATATTCACATGTAATCTGTCATTCAGGCCCCTGAGAGGTGCTTTCACACCTTTGAGCACACAGGCTATCACTATTATTTAATTTCAAACACTTGTTGGCTGAGCAGAGAGACGTATTTGATCAAAAAATGTATGTCCAATTGACAGAATTGAATTTCTCCTTGGCTATAGCCACACACATAAGCACACACACTCTTACCTGCTGCCCTTAGCCCCCCTCTACATATGCACACACACTTTCTCTATTCTACTGACCATTCAAAACACATCCATCCCTAATGTGTAAAAAACAGTTTTAGATTTCAGCTACTTCTGTCAGACATGCAAACATTTGAAAACCAGTTTAGAATCTCTGTTGGCAAAAATGACTCAGCGCAACAGAGGTTCTGTGACATTAGTTCAGCAAAAACATAAGGTGTGCTGGATTTGTCCACAAGTGAGTTGCAGCAATAAAGAAACTCAGTGGATTTGGCAAACACTTATGGTCGTATTTTGAAAAGGGGAATGAAAAACAGACTGGTTGGTCGTGTGTAATGTCATTTCTACCATATGGTTGGATTTGTTGTCTTGATTAACACATTCATTGTACTGTGACACAATATTGTGGTGAAAAAATTGGCAATTTTAAAAGATTTAAAAGATCATAATTGAATGAATTAAAGTAATGCCAATTCAAGCCCTCATATTCTGTATGTGTGTCATAAAGGAAAAGCTCTGTAGTGTATCAGTGTTGTTGCAGGGGAGCTCAGTGACTCATCCGTATATCTACAGGCGAGCCAGGCAGCTAGTCTCAGCACTTTGTTGTTGTCGCTGACTCTTTCTGTCAAAGAAACCTTAAAATGCCAAAAATCTACCAAATAAAAAACAATAGTAAATAGTGGTGTACGGTAGTTTTATTTATTTTTATGTTCCATTACAGGGGCTGCACAGACATCGCGTGCTGCATCCTGTTCATTTTGGCCGTTCTGGCCTATGTTGCAGTGGGGATACTGGGTAAGGGAGTGCTCGCAAGGTTCTTCAATCAAAATAATGACATTAGACATTAGTCCATATCCATCAGTGATTTTTGTTCTTTGCCGACTGTCAGCATGGTCCCAGGGAGACCCCAGGAAGGTGATCTATCCCACGGACAGCCGAGGCCAGTTCTGTGGACACGCTGGCACTCCCCTTGAGTGAGTAGCTCAAATTGGCCCTTACTCTTTAACTACCCCCTCTGAACATGTATTTTATTGGTCTACCAGGAAGAAGCCATATTTGTTCTACTTCAACATCATGAAGTGTGCCAGTCCCATGGTTCTACTGGAGTTCCAGTGTCCCACTACACAGGTCCATTTTGAATTACTCATTTCTTTTTAGTAAATGTATACTCAACAAAAATATAAACGCAACACTTTTGTTTTTGCTCCCATTTTTCCTGAGATGGACCCAAAGATCCAAAATTCACTCCAGATACACAACACTACCATTTCTCTCAAACATTGTTCACAAATCTGTCCAAATGTGTGACAGCGAGCACCTCTGCCCCGCCGAGACAATCCACCCCACCTCACAGGTGCGCCACATCAAGATGCCGATCCGACATCATGACCAGTGCACAGGTGCGCCCCAGACTGCCCACAATAAAAGGCCACCCCGAAATGTGCATTTTTTTTTGCTTTATTGGGGGTCTGGGGACTCAGAACCAGTCAGTATCTGGTGTGACCACCATTTGCCTCATGCAGTGCAACACATCTTCTTCACATAGAGTTTATCAGATTGTCAGTTGTGGCCTGTGGAATGTTGGTCCACTCCTCTTCAATGGCTGTGTGAAGTTGCTGGATATTAGTGGGAGCTGGTACACGCTGTCGTATACGCCGGTCAAGCACATCCCAAACATGCTCACTGGGTGACATGTCCGGTGAGTATGCTGGAAATGCAAGAACTGGGACATTTTCAGCTTCCAAGAATTGTGTACAGATCCTTGCAACATGGGGCCGTGCATTATCTTGCTGAAACATGAGGTGATGTTCATGGATGTATGGCACAACAATGGGCCTCAGGATCTCATCACGGTATCTCTGTGCATTCAAAATGCCATCAATAAAATGCACCTGTGTTCTTCGTCCATAACAGCCTTTGAAGAGGAGTGGACCAACATTCCACAGGCCACGACAATCTGATAAACTCTATGTGAAGAAGATGTGTTGCACTGCATGAGGCAAATGGTGGTCACACCAGATACTGACTGGTTCTGAGTCCCCAGACCCCCAATAAAGCAAAAAAAAAAAAGCACATTTCGGGGTGACCTTTTATTGTGGGCAGTCTGGGGCACACCTGTGCACTGGTCATGATGTCGGATCGGCATCTTGATGTGGCGCACCTGTGAGGTGGGGTGGATTGTCTCGGCGGGGCAGAGGTGCTCGCTGTCACACATTTGGACAGATTTGTGAACAATGTTTGAGAGAAATGGTAGTGTTGTGTATCTGGAGTGAATTTTGGATCTTTGGGTCCATTTCAGGAAAAATGGGAGCAAAAACAAAAGTGTTGCGTTTATATTTTTGTTGAGTGTATATTAGAGTGCATCAAATACAATACAAACATGAACAATTTGGGCATAGTTTTTTCTTTTGTGTGAAGTTCAGTTCACCATTAATTTATATAATAGTTTTATTTTCATTTTTGATTACTGTACTATGGATTTATATTTCATTTGAAACATGTTTTTTTTCTAGATGTGTGTAGATAAGTGCCCGGACAAATTCATGACCCTAATCCAAGCCTACCTCAAGCCAAAGGACTTTGCCTATTACAAGAACTTCTGCAAAGACGGTGTGACCAACACTATGGTATTTCAGCAAACGTTTACACATTTAAACATTTAAAATACTTTTACTTAGTAACAAACTTCTATCTTCAAACATTTCAGGGTGTACCAGAAATCCTTAAGCAAGGTCTATGTCCTGCTATGCTGACCCCAAGTGTGCCATGTAAGCTGTTTTATTAACATTAATCTGTATATGAGTTTACTGGTGTTTTTACTATTATATATTCTTTATCTTCTCTATTTGTGTTTTTTCTTTTTCAGTCACCCGTAGGTGCTTCCCTGCTTTGGGGCAGAAAGGAGGGGTGATCACCGTGGGCAACAACTCCCATTTTGATGACGGCACAGGAAATATAAGAGAAGCTAAGGATCTTGTAGATGGTGTCAAGTAAGTCAAACTGTCAGCAGTTTTTTGAAATACATCCATAGTAATATTCAATGTATTCAGTGTTTGAATAGTGTACTTCCAACATGCCATAACAAGTCCTGCATATTTCCAAGCTGATTTTTAATACATGACAAACACGCTTCCCACAGAAATGCCACCGTTGTCATTGAAGCTCGCCAAGTTGTGATGAAAATCTTTGAGGACTACACCCAGTCGTGGTACTGGATTTTGATGTAAGTCTAAATAAATACATTTAATAATAATGATTTAGATTTATATAGAGGTCACTTACATTATCACTGATGATTGAGGTGCCTGAAACTCACCTCTTGTGTCCTGGTTTGAACCCTTCTGTAGCGGCCTGGTCATTGCCATGGTCACCAGCCTGCTCTTCATCATACTACTGCGTTTTCTGGCTGGCATCATGGTGTGGGTTATGATTGCATTGGTTATATTGGTTATAGGATATGGTAAGATTCTAAAAGATTTTTATGCAAACATAACTAAGGATTATTAAGTTTGAGTTGACTTGACAGTGTCCTCTTCTGCTGTTGTGGTGTTGGTTTGTAGGCATCTTCCACTGCTACATGGAATATGCAGCGCTGAAAGGAGAGCCAGGTGCTAATGTGACGATTCAGGAGTTGGGCTTCCAGACAGACTTCTCGGTCTATCTCCAGATCAGGCAGACCTGGCTGGCCTTCAGTATGTTCACAAAATATGAATAAACATGACTATTAGAACACATTTATTTCTAAAGATAAATATTGATACATGTGTTTAACAGTGATCATCCTGGCCATTGTGGACGTGATTATCATCTTGCTGCTCATCTTCCTCAGGAAAAGGATCCTCATCGCTGTAGAGCTCATCAAAGAGGCCAGCAGGTCAGACGTGTGCTGGAATAGGGAAACCTCTATTGTTACTTCACTTGGATAATACACATAATATTCAGCATAGTTCAACATCCAAACTTGGTGGAGATTTGAAACCGCACATTTTCTTTAATATCTACTTTCTACTCTCCTCCTACAAATTAGGGGCTGTCTGAAAGTCAAAACCCGCCCAAAACCAGGGGGAAATTTCACCACTGCAATTTGACAGCATTTTACTAGTGTTTTACTACAGAGGGAGCCAAATCCTCACCATGTGTTGTTTTTTTCTCTCTTAAGAATCACACAAGCAAAACAAATTTGTCCAGGAAAAATTAAACCAAATTCTCACACAAACTGCAATCAGCGGTGAAACTAGTTTTCATTTCTTACAGGTGCTATAATGTCCAGTGAATCACTTTACCGTTTAAAAAAAAAAAAAAAAAAATTTTTTTGTTTTGTTTTTAATGTTTTACACCTTAAAGGAAAAGTAACGTTATTTTACAATCTGAGCCTTCTTTCGGTAATAAAACAAGTCGTAAAAGTTATGTTGTAGCGTATCCGTTAGCGTGAGTACTCGGGGCATTACTTTGCGGTCTCCAAATAACACAAACTTTAGCACTTTTCAAATCATAGAAGCTCGATGTCTTAATCTACGATTTCGTTTGAAGCAAAAGTGCCCTGTAATCCGAGATTTATCCATAGTTTTCAGCTTTGCGTTCCATGTTTGGGTCCCGGGAGCTGAGAGCACAGTCCGCACATGTGCACTGGCGTCCTCATCTACTCGAAACTATGGCTAAATCTCGGATTACAGGCCACTTTTGACCAAACGAAATCGTAGACTAAGACATCGAGCTTCTATGATTTGAAAAGTGCTAAAGTTTGTGTTATTTGGAGACCGCAAAGTAATGCCCCGAGTACTCACGCTAACGGATACGCTACAACATAACTTTTACCAAACAGCTCCAAATGACACCAAAGTGCTATGGGTGAGTCAAACGACTTGTTTTATTACCGAAAGAAGGCTCAGATTGTAAAATAACGTTACTTTTCCTTTAAAATATAACTACAGTTCCGACTCAGCATAAACCCTCTCTTGCTGGGGGGGAAAGTCAGTGACTTAACAGTTGAGCTAACCCAGGGCTCTCAGTTTTGAGCGGGTTCGTGCGTGAGACTGTGTAGTTTCCGAGGAGCGGGGGGGGCGTGTTGAGAGCCCTGTGTAAATGTTTGTCTAAAGAGCAAACTACAGGTAACTACAAAGCAACTAATGACAGTTATATAAATGAAGTTATTACCTGATGATTCTCAGTTTGTTTTATCATCACCGTTTTGTCGTTCCTCGTGTTCGCTGTCCTTATCACTGAGTGCAGTGCGCGCTTAGACACTCGCTGAGCGGGGCGGGGAGGAGGGAGCGGGGCGGGGGGGAGCGGGGGAGGTTTTTTTCGCTGAAAACGCGCGGTGCCTGCATAAACTGAGCCACACAGACCGATTTTCTGGGCACAAAAAAAAACAAAAAAAACATGAGAAATGCCATGTGTGGCGTGTGAGTGTGTGAACACGTCGAATTGCGTGTGTCACACTCTCAATGTGTGAGACTTGAGAGCCCTGGCTAACCAGCTAGTAATGAATGGCATAGTGTGGTTGTTTGTGTTTTCTACTTAAATAGCGCGCCTTACTTTTTTTTTCAAATGTGGGTTTTGGCCACCATTAACCATATTCTCTTAGCGGTGCTGCTGTGAATTTTATACTGGTGCTGCGTTCCGGTGCGCACCGCTTTACTTTCACCACTGACTGCAATTCATGAGTCAATATCTGGCCATGTCAGAGTCAATATATTAAAACGTATTTTGTGTTGCTTGTTTTCCCAGAGCCATTGGTCATGTGATGAGCTCCCTCTTTTACCCACTCTTCACCTTCCTCTTGCTGGCTGTGGTCATCGCTTACTGGGCAGTCACTGCAGTGTATCCTTCTCACATCAAAAGTGTCAAACACATTGCTGTTCAGTACAGAAGTCTTATGTATTCTTGACAGAATAAACCAGGTTCTTGTCTACTTCCAATCAGCCTGTGTACAAGGTGTTCAATGAGTCTGCGTGTTCACATTCCAGAGAGACGTGTGAACCAGCAGTAAGTAAAACGCAGATACATTCTTTTTTTAAATCTAAAAAAATAATAACTTGATTATTGTCATTATTTCAGAATTACTCAACAAGTCTTATGAAAGCAGAGTGTCCAGACTCGGAGTGCCTTTTTGCCTTTTACGGAGGGGAGACGGTTTACCACAAGTACCTGATTGGGCTGCAGTTCTACAATGTCTTCCTGTTCTTCTGGTGCGCTAACTTTGTCACAGCCCTGGGGCAGATGACTCTGGCTGGGGCCTTCGCTTCATATTACTGGGCTTTTGTCAAACCAGACGATATGCCTGCCTTCCCCGTGTTCGCCTCCCTGGGAAGGTCCCTCAGGTGAGTTTGAGAGGCTTTGATAGTTCTTCTACTTACAAATACTTACTATTCTTTGTAAATAATTATGTCAGGATGATTGAGCTTGTGCATTGTCCAACAGAACCTAAAAATAGCTAAGAATTTGGCAAAGCTGCTCTGCACTTTTTATATGAAGTTGCCTGATTTTTATCTTCAGTCCCCACAGTTTCTCACCATTTAGTTTACACATTTGCATTTGTTTTTGTTTTTGCAGGTATCACACAGGCACTCTTGCGTTTGGCTCCCTCATTCTCTCCATCATTCAGATCATCAGAGTGCTGCTGGAGTACCTGGACCACAAGCTCAAAGGTCTGGTATTCTATTGTTATATAGAAAACACAAATAAAACCTCCTCCGTCAATAACTAATGCTTCTTTGATTAATTACAGGGGCCCACAATAAGTTTACCAAGTTTCTGCTGTGCTGCCTTAAGTGCTGTTTCTGGTGTTTAGAGAAATTTGTCAAGTTCCTCAATAGAAATGCTTACATCATGGTAAGTGACCTGAACCTGTTTCTTGAAACCACAACCTCTGTGACGCTGAAGTGTAAGAACTCTGTTTGCCCACCAGACGGCAATTTATGGTAAGAACTTCTGCACTTCTGCCAGAGATGCCTTCCTCCTCCTCATGAGAAATGTGATCAGGTTGGTGACAGTAAATTAATATAGTATAGTCCCAGTGGTGTAGTGGGGATTTTTTAAGTGGGTGTACGCGATTTGTGACATCATGGATGTGAATTCCCCCCCCCCCCAAAAAAAAAAAAGCCATGTACTCAACTTGCTGAAATACACACAGGTGTCATAGGCTATAGACTGTTTGTTTATTAAAAACAACTGACTTTCAGTACAAACATAAAGCCGCCGGCCCAGTAAAAAGCAGTAATATTTGATGTTTTTTTTTACTCAAAAATGATGCGGAATTATGCTATTAATATTGACGCCATTCATAATCACATACAGAACATCAATCATAGGCTACAACACATTTGAGCAGACGGCGTTTTGTGTGAACTCAATCTTCAGATAACTCAAACATTCACCTTACAAATCACCAGTTGAACTAACGTTACATTTAATGTTTTACTACTCCAAAATGATGGGTCGTCATATTGTGCTTGTAAGGCTATTCAAAATCACAGGCCAACGTTATTAAGCATAAATCGCATGGACGAGCACACCTTGCAGCCGAGTTTCCCGTCCTTATCTTCGATCCAGGGATAGGCCTCCTTCTTTCTCTTCCACATGTCTTCAGTCCAAATCGCGAACGGTCAGCCACCTCCGCGCCAGCATCACCACAGGCTGTGAGAACTTTGGTGTTGGCGCTGACTGGTTGCTCACACAAAGTCTCTGGCTTGGGTGTCTGAATACTGGTGGCGTCTTTCCGAAAATAAAAAATCAATGTTTTTCTGCTGAGTTGTCATTTTAGTGCTAAAACCGAAGTAAAAATTGAATCTCACAAGATATCTCACAGGCCTATGCAAGTTGTTTTCACCATTGCCAATAGCTCCGGTTTGACATTTAAGTTGTAGGATATTTTATATTTGTTATTTTGTTATATCTCACGTCGAGAGAAGTGGGTGGACGGCGTACCCCCGCGTACCATGCCCACTACACTCCTGTATAGTCCAGAATGTAACAATTTAGTATACAAACGTTTAACTTTTTTTTTTTTTTTTTTTGTGGTGGTGCAGGGTTGCCGTTTTGGACAAAGTCACAGATTTCCTCTTGTTCTTGGGAAAACTGTTAATTGTCGGCCTTGTTGGTAAGTCCATTTGACAAATCATCCAAGTTTATCATAAGAAATATGTTTGAATAATTGAATAACATTTAATAATGATGCAATAATTAATCATGATTCTGTTGCAGGAGTCTTTGCCTTTTTCTTCTTCTCTGGGAGAGTCAAGGCCTTTGAGAACACGGCTCCAAATTTGCACTATTACTGGGTTCCCATTATAGTAAGCCACTTTCTTACATTCTGGGCAGTGCTTCGAAAATCAAGGGGCTGTGGAAAGAAACTGACTTTTTGACTCACTCGCTTTCTTGCTGTCCCAATTATTTCTAACATTTGGTTATAAGTGTAATCTATACTACAAATATTTTGAAAAAAAGATAACTTGTCTTTCATAATCAAACATACATTATATATATTTCTCATTTCAGTTATTTCATTTATTCATTTCAAGCAGGTCAACACAAGGAAATAAATACATGTAACCAATATACAGTCAAATTGTTTTGGTTTTTTTTGCTCGAAAAGGAGTGGGAAGAAGAAAACTTACTGAATCCCACCCCTATAATCTGTATTTCTAGTTGATTTAAATTGTAAGTAGAATTGTTTGGGGAAACAGTGCTGTAAAACTGCATCTTCATTAGTTATTCCCGAGTCAAATCTGTCCAAATGTGTCCACAGACGGTGGTGATTGGCTCCTACCTGATCGCCAATGGCTTCTTCAGCGTGTACTCCATGTGTGTAGACACTCTGTTCCTGTGTTTCTGTAAGTACTGCTGCCCCTTCACTTCATTATCCTCCACACAGTCAAACTATTAACACTGAAACAACTTCACTTTATCAGAACTTTATGCTCCCTTTTCTTGTGGTGTTGGGCTGTAACTAATTCTACCTCGCATGGATATTTTCTGTGCTATTTTAAAGATAACAGACGATAGCTTTCAGTATGCAAAGCTTGGAGTATATTTTGAATAGTTTTAGGGCTGTCAGTTTAACGCGTTAATTAGATTAATTCATTACACCGCAAATTAACGCGTTATAAAAATTAACGCTATTAATTATGAGCGGCAATTCAATGCGCGCACTTTTTAAATTTGGCGTGCGGGGCCTTTGAACGGCAAGTTTATTCATAAAAATGTGACGGAGCAGGTCCGTTCCTAAGCCCGTTGTCCCCGGGGAGGAGGAGGGTCGGGCTGCAGCCGGGGAGAGCACGTGAAGACGCACACGCCCGTTTCCTTATCTGCTGCTCCGCGCGCCAAACCTTTTTCAGTTCCCTATAACCTCTCCAGCGTGTTCTGCCGTGACTAAGGCTGCACACTTGGAAGTGCCAGTTTTGCACATCCAAATCGCTAAACATGATCATTTACTTACTCGCGCCGCCTTCTTCCTCCTCCCGCGGTGCGATCTGGCAAACCCGCGGGTTCCGGGGGTCATGTGAGCCATGAGTAATTTGCACGGGCAATTATTTCGGGCAATTATTTGTATTCTCTGTATATTTGAAGCTTTGTATATTATTTATTGACGTTGCATGAAAGCTTCTGTACGTGCTCACCTTTTGGCACCAGAAATATTCTCCATTTAATAGTGGAATGGTGTAAATGAGCTTTCGAATGAATGTTATGTAATGTGGGAGGGGGAATGGGGGTATATAGGTGCACTCTGCAGGTCTCAGTCTTGTCTTGTGTGCACAGAGAGAAAGAGAGCGAGCCAAAGACTGACAAATTTAAAGACTTAAAGAGATTTGCCACCCCCAGGTCAAACTTGGGCATCTCCCCACAGTCCAGAGACTAAAATAAGTGGTGGAAAGTGTTTTCCTGGTCACCCAGCCATTGTCCGAGTCTGTCACCACTGACCGCCGCGGTATCTGCATCTCCTCCGCGTTAGACTGGAGTCTAACGGCGCCAGAGAAAGATTTCGGCCAAAAGGAATTAATTTGCTCGATGCTTTTCCCAATTACTTTCTGTGTAGTGCGCATTCATAAATGTGTAAATCAACACGGAGAGCTTGCCTTGGTCATTTTGGGTGGGAACTATTTTTCAGTGTGGAAAAACACAGCCGAAGCACACACCACGCTGCGTAACAGGGGAACTCCCTTCCTGTTACGCACCAGGAAGGGAGTTCCCCTGTTACGCAGCGTGCTCTGTGCTTCGGCTGTGTTTTTCCACACTGAAAAATAGTTCCCACCCAAAATGACCAAGTCAAGCTCTCCGTGTTGATTTGCACATTTATTTGCACTCGATATGAATGCGCACTACACACAAAGTAATTGGGAAAAGCATCGAGCAAATTAATTCCTTTTGGCCGAAATCTTTCTCTGGCGCCGTTAGACTCCAGTCTAAGGCGGAGGAGCACCAGATACCGCGGCGGTCAGTGGCGACAGACTCGGACAATGGCTGGGTGAGCAGGAAAACGCTTTCCACCACTTATTTTAGTCTCTGGACTGTGGGGAGATGCCCAAGTTTGACCTGGGGGTGGCATATCCCTTTAAAGGGGAAGTCTGCAGTCTTTTCACTGTACCACTATAAATCGCACGTTTGACACTTTTTTTTGCACTGTGGGAGAGCACAATAAACCACCTAAAAATGTTATTTAAAAATGTGATTAATTAGATTAATTAATTACAAATCCTGTAATTAATTAGATTATTTTTTTAAATCGCCTCGCACTAGTTACTTTGCTTAGTGGTGTCTTGGCTTTGCTTGCTATTTGACTGTCTCTTTTTGTCTCTCTTTCCCCCCTTTCCTCTCCCGTTTTTCCTACTGATCCTGTAACACTCCTAACATTCCCGTTCACTTCAAACCTGCACACACTTTACCCCCAATGCGCTTTTAAGGCGAAGACTTGGAACGCAACGATGGCTCCACTGCCAGGCCATATCACATGTCGTCGTCTCTGCGCGAGATCCTGTGGAAGAAACAGGCCGGAGACGGCGAGGGGGGAGAGCAGGCCAGGCTACAAGAATAAGACACACTATTTACACTGGATTTATCCATCTGTGTTCCGAATGTGATTAACTGAGCTGGAAAATCACCCATGACGCCTTAAAGGACTTTTTGAATTTCCTATTTCAGAAGTGATTTTTTCTTCTTTTTTTTTGTGAGCTGCTAGAACACACACAGTCCAAACAAAAATCTGCTAAATGTCAAACAAACAAATCACACATACACAAATATTCAAAGCTTTTATTGTCATACGCACAGTAAAGAAACACGTTTCCCTGGACAATAAAATTCTTACTTTGCTGCACACCCTGGATGCCAAGAGCACACAAAAAATTAAAATGGATAAATAAGATGAAGAGAAGCATGTAAAAAATATAATCAAATAGAAACAATTCATCAATATGACTAGAGTTTAAAATGGCAGACACAATTATGTAAACAGAAATTCAATACATACTTTTTCTGAAGTAATTTCCCAATGGCTGAAATCATGTGACTGAAACTGATGCTTAAAAAGTCAAGCCGATTCAGGGTTGTAAAAGATTAAGTATGGAACTTTTCTGGTGCAGGGCCGACTACTTTTCAAGGTATTTTGAATGACAACAACCAAAGAGACACTTCCAATTTATTAATCGCAAGATGAATAAATATAATACCATACTGTGGAATATACCCTCCACCAGAAAAGTTACGTAAATCTATAATGTCTGAAAAAAGGTGGATGGTGCAGTCTTGTGTGGAGTTGTCATGGCGAGAATTGAACTGAATATGTAGTTGGCTGAACTCTGCCTTTTTACAGATGATGTTTATGAAACTTGAAGCCGCTCTTGTGCCTGTTCTCTTTCAAATCTCCCTGCACTTTATCATTAATTTGAAGTCATTGTTTGTACTAATTTTTCCATGTATATAATATTTTGTTAGTACTTTCAAACCAGTAGCATTGTGTATTAAAGTGTAGTTGCTGTAGTTGGTTTCCGTGGGTTTCAGAGAGGTGTAACTCTGCCACTGTTGTCATGGCAATTAACAATTTTTAAAAACGTATCTTTCAAATGGTCAGTAGTCTTCAAATGTTGGCAAAACAGGATGTTGAAACCCATGGATAGAACCATACATTGTCAGAAGTTTTGATTTTTTTCTTTTGTACACAATAGATGCCAAATACAGTTTACAGGTCTGGAAAAAAATAAGAGACCACTGCAAAATGATCTGATTTTTACTGCTTAAGTCTATAAACTACTGACAACATTTCCCCCAAATTCCAAATAAAAATATTATCGTTTAGAGCATTTATTTGCAGAAAATGACAAATGGTCAAAATAACAAAAAAGATCCATGTTTTCAGAGCTCAAACAATGCAAAGAAACAAGATCAAATTCATTTTAAAACCACATAATACTAATGTTTACACTTAAGAAGAGTTCACAAATCAATATTTGGTGCAATAACCCTTATTTTTAATCACAGCTTTCATGCGTCTTGACATGTTCTCCACAAGTCTGTCACATTGTTCTTGGGTCCTAGTTTAGACCTGGTTTAGCCCAGGTTCAATCCAAGTTTAGGTCTGGTTTAATCCTAGTTTAGTCCTGGTTTAGTCTCCTTTTTTACCTGGTTTAGTCTTGGTTCAGACTGGGTTTTGTCCTAGTTTAGACCTTGTTTAGTTCCTGTTTTAACCTGTTTTATCCCTGGTTTACTCCTGGTTCAGATCTGGTTTAATCCTAATTTAGTCCTGGTTTAGCCCTTTTTCAGTCCAAGTTTAGGCCTGATTTAATCTTTGTTTAGTCCTGGTTTAGTGCCCTTTTTAAACTGGTTTTGTCCTAGTTTAGACCTGGTTTAGTCCTGGTTCAGACCTGGTTTAGTCCAAGTCTTTCACATTGTTCTTGGGTGACTTTATTCCACTCCTGGTGCAAGAACTGAAGTTGCTCAGCTTTGTGTTTGTGTTGGAATTCAACAGACGCTGGAATGAAATGGCTGTGATGCATGTAGAGATGCTGATTTCAGAAAAAAAAAAAGTCGTCTCTCTTATTTTTTTCCAGAGCTGTTTATAACAAGAAACACTGAAATATTGATCCCACATGTTGTTCTTTATTTTGTTCAGTATGTTTGTATTCTTTAATAAAATAAAATGGCGTATGAACCTAAAGGATGAAATGTAAACAAAATATGTAAACATTTTCTTTTCTAAATGTGAGAATTAATGTTTGCTATATTTGATATTTACAAGCAACAAAATAAAGTTGTATTTTTTTTTTCTCTCAGTGGAGGATCTGGAGAGGAACGACGGCAGTGCAGAGCGGCCATATTTTATGCGAGAAAATCTTCGTAAAATCCTCAAAAAGAAGAACAAAAATGAACCAGCCCAATAGAACAGTGGAGAACTGGACTTTCGTACTTTATTGCCTCAGGTGACAATCATTGTTACAACCCAAACTGGCCATTTTTGTTCACACTAGACTTTTTTAAAACTCTTTTATTTATACAAACATTTGCCTACCCACATCCGTTATTACTTGTATATTTTGTAATGGTTTTTATGTTACATGAAGGTTAGTTATGTATATTAGTTTTGTTTTTCAATTACATCAGATTATCTTATATTTTAAATGCATGTTGTTACCAAAGCCATTATTTGCAGATTATTGAGAGTTTTGCTATAAATATACAAGCAAAATGATGAGGTTGACATTGTTTTTATGTGGATTTATTCATTTTTTGGAATAAATAATTTTGTACAGAATTTGTTGGTGTAAAGATATTTGTTGAAATGATTAAGTGGGTGATGTAGACTACAGTAAAATACACAATTCATAGGCTGTATTTGTAGCAGCGGAGGGGAAGTAGTTGAAAAATAAAAATGTAATAGTTGTAAGCAAAATCATGGCAAAGTATTTTTTATTAATTAGGACAATGCATATTAATCAACATGACGACAAACGGCATCAATGTAAATATGCTGGAATTAGCACAAGAGCTACTTTACATCTGTTGTCCTCAGGCAGGTCAGAACAGAAGAACATTTAGAGGAACACAGAAGAGACAGAAGTGGACATGACGGCAAGTTCACAATAGACCATTCTGACTTTAGAGACCCCATGACATGGTTCTTCTTGATGCTTTTATATGGCTCCTTAATGGTTCCCTAATACTGTAAATGAATCCTTCTTCAAAATCAACACTCAGTGCATGAGAAACAGAGATAAGATGAGATAGAGTAATTTTTCTCTCTCTGAACACTCCATTATGGGCGTTGTTGCTTGAATGCAAATGAGGAGAAAAGAGATGGCCTATAGTAGAGGGTGGGGGCGTGGCCAAACTCTCAGCTCTCAGCTGTGCGCTCTGATCCATTTCCGCGTTTTTGCGTGGAGAAGAGATTTGAAGCGTTCCACTGAAAAATAAACACATTTCCACAGAAAATAAAATTAAACCACTGCTGTTTCAGATATCCACAGGCTCAGATAAAGGACTTCCGAGCCTAGAAACACTCGCAAGTTCATCCAGGCAAATAAAAAAACGTATTTCGCATTGCGTAGCTCCTCCGCAGTCCAAACTCTCTGGGCGTGATTTACAGAGACGCTGAGTACAGACAGACGGGGGTGGAACTGCATTTGCATTTCTTTTTTCGATCTGACGTCAATAAGTTTCCTTGTTCAAAATCGCCT
Source organism: Paratrypauchen microcephalus (assembly GCA_036785185.1). Classification (NCBI taxonomy): domain Eukaryota; kingdom Metazoa; phylum Chordata; class Actinopteri; order Gobiiformes; family Gobiidae; genus Paratrypauchen; species Paratrypauchen microcephalus. Next base: position 321,368 of record JAVJIX010000181.1, on the reverse strand, counting down.
GTTTGAGCTCCGATTTTTTGTAACGCAGAAAAGGATCGCAAATGCTCAGTTTAGACACTCCGCAACTTTTAGCCATGGGGGGGCCTAAACAGGGTAGGGGAGCTCACATTAACGTTCAAAAACCTCAGAAAGTGAAAATTTCATGCCATGGGACCTTTAAGAGGCCCAGAGAAGAAGAAAATCTACCTGTGAGAGCATGTGCATGTTTGATCATTTTTCAACCAGTGTTTCAGAGTGAGCAGGTCATGTGCTCCATGACTGTGATCCTCTGATCGATGTCACCATTTGGCCAAATTTGGTCCTGTGTCTCTGGATGTTTCCTCTGGTCAAATCTCTCGTGTTCACTCGGTTAGTAGTTTTTTTTAAACTTCTAAAATCCATGAATGTTGGAGGAGCGAGTCCATTTAAAAGTTTAAAAAACAAGGCGAGCATCCATAAATACCTGATAACTTTCAAGATCCAAAATATTATACTTGCAATATTATAATAGTGATGCTGTAAAGACTTTTTGTCAAGTGTTTTCAGTGTTTTTTTGAAGAGGGACTTCAGGGTGACCATGTGGTACAGCAGTCAGATCCTGGCCTGCAGATACGCCTTTGCTGATTCTGTCATCAGATAAGGTCTTGAAGTTTGACAGATTTTTATTGAATTATATGTGATTTTTTTTATTTTTTTTTACATGCTGTTTAAAATTTAGATTAGAGTCAAAAACTACCCCAAGGTTTTTAAACTGTACAACCACATCAAATAAATTCCAATAACTTGGAAAAAAAAAGAAACAAATTGACAACAGAAACACTTTGAAGACCCTGAATTTGTAGACCTTTTTTGTATTGTATGATGTGTTAAGGCGCAGAAACTGGTAGACGGGATGATGTTAAGTTACGTCTGAGCTACTACTTCTACCTCTGATATTTTGCTTGTATATTTTCTGTATTTCTGAACTGTGCATCTGCTGCTGCCAAGAGCTCAATTCTGACCAATTCTGTGCAACATGTTCTACACTACTGCTTTTCACAGCAAGAGGGAGTGCAAGTGCAACGCCGGAGTTTCAGAAGTGTGACCTGTGCTGGTTTTATGTAAGTGTCACCAGACTCCAGTTGAAGGATGCCAATTCTCAGATTCTGATCACCGCTGATAAACTGCATACCACCACCACGATGTCTCCTGACGCTTCTGTCATGCAAGAGAAGAAATTTACTCTTGCTTAAAGCTCATAACTGGTTATATATTTGATTTATTTCATTTTATTTCATTTATTTATTCATTTCGAGCAGGTCAACACAAGGAAATAAATACATGTAACCAATATAGCTGCAAGCAGCAATGTGGGGCCAAGCAGTGACCCAGCGTTTGATGACGTGCGTTTTTGAAAATCGGACTTACGGTTCAAAAGTTACAAGCAGAAATGTCCCTCAAATTTTGACCTGTTGGTGGCGCTAGAGAGTTTGAGCTGGGGCCCTGTAATTTTTTGTGGGGAATCCTGGGAAGGATGCGAACATCTGTGAAAAGTTTGAAAATAATCCTATGAAGGGTTCCCGAGATATGAGCTCACTTCGGCTAGATCAAAGATCAATGATCTTTGATTCACTGCACTGAATTGATTCAGGTCAGTATCGGGTGCATAGATTGACCTGTTGAGCTGCTGGTGGCGCTAGACGGTTGGGGGTGGGGGCCTATAAATTGCTGTGGGTAATGAGGAGAGTGGCTGGAATGTGCAGTTCTAGGGGCTGCCATAGACTCCCAGAGGCGGAAGAATATTTTATAATAATAATAATAAGAATCAGTAGAAACACTATGGGTGCCTCGCAGCTTCGGTGCTTTGCCCCAAACATACAGTCCAATACATTTGTTTTTTGCTCGAAAAGGAGTGGGAAGAAGAAAACTTATTGAATCCCACCCTGCCTTCCAAAACAACTTAAATGATTGATTTAGCTTCCTCGTCAGGTCAGATGAAAAGCACAAAAAACCCCAAAACAAAGCAAAACAAAGGCAAATTCCATTCTTGTACAAAAGAAGAACTAAACTTTTGATCAGGGACAATAAATTACACATACAGTGTTTCTATCAGGAACATTTAAAGGAGAATTAACGTTTTTTTTACAATCTGAGCGCTACGGCTATCGCTAATCTAAAACATCTCTGGAAGTGCTCCATATGACACCAAAGTGCTATGGGTGAGTAAAACAACTTGTTTTATTACAGAAATAAGGCTCAGATTGTAAAAAATGTTAATTCTCCTTTAAAGACCACAGCAAGTAAACATACCAGCAATGGTAAGCACAAAAAATCCCAACAATGGTAACACAACTACAATAACACACATAATCCCAACGATGGTGAGACAACAGCAGATACTAAAGCACAAAACTGATGCAGAAAAGTGATATTTGACAATTCATTCAAACTCGTCTCTCTGTATTCAGACCAGATCATGTCTTTATACAAGAACTTAAATTTGTGAATATTTTGGCAGAGCTTTTGCTTTAAATTTATGTATTTTATTTATTTCTTTGACGTTTATCATTTTCCTTCTTGGTTGTACATGGGCAGCAGATGTTGCATAACTAGAAGTAAATCCAGCCTTAAACAAGGGACAAATCTTGTATAATTATCACAATACTTCTGACAAACCAATGACCAAACCATCTTTACTTAGTTGAATTCATATTTAAAACTCTAATAAAAGTTCCCTGCAACATGGCGTGGCGGTCAGGGACAGTACCTCTGGACTGGCAGACCGGGGTCGGGGACAGTACCTCTGGACTGGCAGACCGGGGTCAGGGACAGTACCTCTGGACTGGCAGACCGGGGTCAGGGACAGTACCTCTGGACTGGCAGACCGGGGTCAGGGACAGTACCTCTGGACTGGCAGACCGGGGTGGTGGTCCCTCTGTTTAAGAAGGGGGACCGGAGGGTGTGTTCCAACTCTCGGGGAACCACACTCCTCAGCCTTCCCGGTAAGGCCTATTCCAGGTGCTGGAGAGGAGAATTCGACCGATAGTCGAACCTCGGATTCAGGAGGAGCAGTGTGGTTTTCGTCCCGGTCGTGGAACACTGGACCAGCTCTTTACTCTCCATCGGGTGCTCCAGGGTGACAGACTTGTGGAGAGTATGCCAAGACACATGAACGCTGTGATTAAAAATAAGGGTTATTGCACCAAATATTGATTTGTGAACTCTTAAAGGAAAAGTAATGGGTTTTTTTCACAATCTGAGCCTTCTTCCGGCAATAAAACAAGTAGTTTTACTCACCCATAGCACTTTGGTGTCAATTGGAGCAGTTTCGTAGAAGTTATGTTGTAGCGTATCCGTTAACTTGAGTGCTCGGGGCATTACTTTGCGGTCTCCAAATAACACAAACTTTAGCACTTTTCAAATCATAGAAGCTCGATGTCTTAGTCTACACTTTTGTTTAGTCAAAAGTGGCCTGTAATCCGAGATTTAGCCATAGTTTCGAGTAGATGAGGCCAGTGCGCATGTGGGGACTGTGCTCTCAGCTTCCGGGACCCAAACATGGAACGCAAAGCTGTAAACTATGGATAAATCTCGGATTACAGGCCACTCATCCCCCCTCGGCAATGAGCTAATCAGTGTGGGTCCTTGGGCAAGACCCTTCACCGTACTGCCCCCCGGGCGCTGAAAAAGATGGCTGCTCACTGCTCCTGAAAAAGGATGGGTCAAATGCAGAAGTCAAATTTCTCCCGTGTGTCACTGTGTGTCATTGTGTGTGAGACCAATAAAGGCTTAAGCCTGATCTTAATCTTAAAAAATCTTTTGATTCAAACGAAATCGTAGACTAAGACATCGAGCTTCTATGATTTGAAAAGTGCTAAAGTTTGTGTTATTTGGAGCCCGCACGGGGCATATTACATGCTCGGGGAATGCCCCGAGCTATGGCTATAAGTTGCGCTAGGCTAACGCTAATCTAAAACATCTCCGGAAATGCTCCATATGACACCAAAGTGCTATGGGTGAGTAAAACAACTTGTTTTATGACGGAAATAAGGCTCAAATTGTAAAAAAAAAAAATGTTACTTTTCCTTTAAGTGTAAACATTAGTATTATGTTGTTTTAAAATGAATTTGATTTTGTTTCTTTGCATTGTTTGAGCTCTGAAAACATGGATCTTTTTGTTATTTTGACCATTTGTCATTTTCTGCATATTTGGAATTTGGGGGAAATGTTGTCAGTAGTTTATAGACTCAAACAAAAATGTTCTTTTTGCCCAAACACAAACCTATAAGTAGTAAAATCAGAAAAACTGATCATTTTGCAGTGGTCTCTTATTTTTTTCCAGAGCTGCAGAACCATTTCCCACAGTATCAGTTCTTTGTTTTCTAGGTCTGTTAATAAAACATTTCTGTCACTTTTCTCTTGTTGACTCCAAAAGCTTCAGTCAAGGTGTCCTCTCCTCTAATATGATAAAAACTTTTTTTTATTTGCGTCATATGTCCTTAAGTACTTTCTTTCCCCCTTGTTGCTTCACGGGGAACAACTTGACAGTGAGAAGTCGGGTCAAGAGGCAGACGTTGGTACAGTCCTTGAAAGTGAATAGTGTGTATTTGATCCAGGCAACCGCAACTTAGGCAACGCTCACAGGCTTTTAACTGTACCCTGAGAAAGAATGTGTGTTATTTGTAAATGTTTTTGAATGTAGAAGAGAAGAGACTGCTGCTTTGTACAGAATGGCAATGCATTAGGGAGCCTTTCACATGATTGGTCAGCGTGATAATCAATGTCATGTATTATGTCACCAGTTCTTTTTAGGGTATGTTCAATACACAGTAGCTCATTGATTATATGGAGAAAGCCTGTAATCAACTCAATTATTGTTGTTTCTGGACGTCAGTATGATCAAAAGACATTTATAGCATTACATTAAAGGTCTACTTTTGTTTATAGTAGTTACGTTTGTATATATTTTTAGCCTCATTACAGTTTTTGTACATTCTAAAGACCTATTGGGTTATTTTTAAACCAGCTTTAAACATCTGTACCCAGTTTTCAAACTTAAAGGGCCCATATTACGTTATTTTCTGAGCTGTTATGTTTTCTCATCACAAACAGACCTGGAGTTGTTTTTTTTGGTTCATTCACACACACAAACCCTGCAGATTTAGAGTTCTTGTTCTCCTCTCAAACAGAAAACACCCTGTCCCACCTTGTGATGTCATGTGGTAAACAGGAGGTGTTCCAACATGTTTTTAAACTCTATACGCCTTTACTCGAATCATTCAGATGATTTCAGCCATGGAATTGCCAACGTCTGACAAAAAGTACGAGGTGAACTTGAAAAGAACCACTATAATGACATCACTAAGTGGAACAGAGCATTTTGAGCTTTGGAGATCAGACTACGGACTGCAAAACACAAACACAACTCCAGGTATGTTTTTGATGATGTAACAACATTATAACATGGATAAAGCATCAAATTTGCATAATATAGGACCCTTAAAGGAAAAGTAAGGGTTTTTTTTTACAATCTGAGCCTTCTTTCGGCAATAAAACAAGTAGTTTTACTCACCCATAACAGTTTGGTGTCAATTGGAGCAGTATCGCAGAACTTATGTTGAGCCGTTCTGTTCTACTAATGATCCCGTATCCGTTAGCGTGAGTGCTCGGGGCATTACTTTGCGGTGTCCAAATAACACAAACTTTAGCACTTTTCAAATCACAGAAGATCGCTGTGTCAGCGTAGACTTTTAGTAGATTCCAAAACGGCCTGAAACCCGATATCGCAACAGAAAAGTAAAGTTCAGAGCGGTGTTAGCTTCTTTCGGACTAGTGGTGTTTACAAAACAGCTGAGTTCACGCATGCGCTCTGTCCTCTCTGATGACGTCATCAAATGAAACTATAGCTGCATATCGGGTTTCAGGACGTTTTGGAATCCACTAAAAGTCTACGCTGACACAGCGATCTTCTGTGATTTGAAAAGTGCTAAAGTTTGTGTTATTTGGACACCGCAAAGTAATGCCCCGAGCACTCACGCTAACGGATACGGGATCATTAGTAGAACAGAACGGCTCAACATAACTTCTGCGATACTGCTCCAATTGACACCAAACTGCTATGGGTGAGTAAAACTACTTGTTTTATTGCCGAAATAAGGCTCAGATTGTAAAAAAAAACGTTACTTTTCCTTTAAGTGATGAACATGTTTTAGAAAGAATTGTTAGCTCCACCCACTCTGCGTCTCTCACCTTGACAAAGAAACAACTGGGGGATAATCACGAGAAGCTGTTTCCAAAAGGTTCTCCTCTAACAACATCACTGATTGGACAAAATAAAACGGGCCACTATTCGTCACCAGTGATGCCGGTAACTGTAGTCGGAGTACTTTTTTCAGTAACGAGTAGTGTTACTGAAGTGTAACGCAACTACTATTTCAAAACCAGTAGTCAGATTAAAGTTACTTATCTAATACACCGTGCGTTACTATTTCTGCAGTTCGGGGGAACGTAGGTTACATTTATTTATTCTTATTTTTTGGCTACACGTTTCTTACGAGGTTACGTCATCTCGGCTCCGCGGTGCCAAAGTCAGATCAGCTTCCAAACATGTATGTTGCAGTATAATTACGCACCGATCGCGCTCCCGCCGATCATGATTAGCTCTGTTGTGTTTGCGCCTGTTCGCCGATCAGCTGTGAGCGAGCTGCGTGATATTTTCTCCGGAGATCCTGAAAGACCACGGATATACCCGACGTGCGCTTACACGTCTATACGCAAACTATCTGGAGTGACCGCGTTCTTATGGGTGAGTCATAACATCAGATTATTTCTGCATCTATTTCGGCACTAAACCAGGACTAAACCAGGTCTTTAAACCAGGTCTAAACCTGGACTAAACCAGGACTAAACCAAGACTAAACCAGGACTAAACCAGGACTAAACCAAGACTAAACCAGGACTAAACCAGGTCTTTAAACCAGGTCTAAACCAGGACTAAACCAGGTCTAAACCAGGACTAAACCAGGACTAAACCAGGTCTTTAAACCAGGACTAAACCAGGACTAAACCAGGTCTAAACCAGGACTAAACCGGACTAACCCGGCACTAAACCAGGACTAAACCGGACTAACCCGGCACTAAACCAGGACTAAACCAGGTCTAAACCAGGACTAAACCGGACTAACCCGGCACTAAACCAGGACTAAACCAGGTCTAAACCAGGACTAAGCCAAGACTAAACCAGGTCTAAACCAGGACTAAACCAGGTCTAAACCAAGACTAAACTGGACTAACCCGGCACTAAACCAGGTTTAAACCAAGACTAAACCAGGACTAAACCAGGTCTTTAAACCAGGACTAAACCAGGACTAAACCAGGTCTAAACCAGGACTAAACCAGGACTAAACCGGACTAACCCGGCACTAAACCAGGACTAAACCGGACTAACCCGGCACTAAACCAGGACTAAACCAGGTCTAAACCAGGACTAAACCGGACTAACCCGGCACTAAACCAGGACTAAACTGGACTAACCCGGCACTAAACCAGGACTAAACCAGGTCTAAACCAGGACTAAACCGGACTAACCCGGCACTAAACCAGGACTAAACCAGGTCTAAACCAGGACTAAGCCAAGACTAAACCAGGTCTAAACCAGGACTAAACCAGGTCTAAACCAGGACTAAACTGGACTAACCCGGCACTAAACCAGGACTAAACCAGGTCTAAACCAGGACTAAGCCAAGACTAAACCAGATCTAAACCGGGTGTAAACCAGGACTAAACCGGGACTAAACCAGGACTAAACCAAAACTAAACCAGGTCTAAACCAAGACTAAGCCAGGACTAAAACATGTCTAAACCAGGACTAAGACAGGACTAAACCGGGACTAAACCAAGACTAAGGTGTGTGTGTGTGTGATAACATGTATCCTGTGTATTATTGAATTATTGAACGATTATATAGACATTTCCATTTTAACAAAGTACCTTCTAATTCTGCCCCCCCCCCCGGAAAATATGTCACATAAATGAGAAATTTCACCATCTTCCCTGGTTTTATTTTACAACTCAACTACTGTGTAAAACCAGTAAGTGGGGCGGAGTTGAATAGGACGGTTGGGCATTATGTGGTTGATGAAATGCTGCCTGTGACACTGTTGACTCACCATCGTTTCGTGCCGTTGTATCTAAGATCCTACAGTAACGATACTGAGCTGCCTCACAGAACATGCTTTTCTAATAATAATAATAATAATAAAATAATAATAATAATAATAATAAAATAATATAATAATGTAATACAATGTAATATAATAATATTATAATATAATATAATAATATAATATAATATAATATAATATAATATAATATAATATAATATAATATAATATAATATAATAATATATAATATAATAATATAACATAATATAATAATATAATATAATAGGCCTCTGCTGAAAGTAACTAAAAGTAATCTAAGTTACTTTTTAAAGAAGTAGTCAGTAGTCAGATTACTGTTTCAGAGTAACTATGGCAACACTGTTGGTCACACACTTCACGTTGTGTTTCCATGTTGCACACTTTGCGTGTTGGTCACACACTTCACGTTGTGTTTCCGTGTTGCACACTTTGCGTCTGTTGTTTTCTGCAGAGCTGATGGACTGTGTGGTGAAATGGCGTTGTGCGTTCTTGAGAGCTGATAAAGTGGTGTCGGTCCACATTCCGTGTGGCGGTGCGGCTCTGACCTCTGAGTCAGGCGTCCTGTGCAGGCTTCGCATTCCTCTGCTCTAAAGGCGCATCGCTCAGATTCTGTCCTCACCTCAAGGACCTCACACAAGTGTTACTGAGGATGCAACAAACACACACACTTAAAGGAGAAATCACGTTTTTTACAATCTGAGCCTTATTTCGGTAATAAAACAAGTTGTTTTACTCACCCATAGCACTTTGGTGTCATATGGAGCACTTCCAGAGATGTTTTAGATTAGCGATAGCCGTAGCGCTTATATATGCCCCGTGCGGTCTCCAAATAACACAAACTTTAGCACTTTTCAAATCATAGAAGCTCGATGTCTTAGTCTACACTTTAGTTTGAGTCAAAAGTGGCCTGTAATCCGAGATTTATCCATAATTTACAGCTTTGCGTTTCATGTTTGGGTCCCGGGAGCTGAGAGTGAAATAAACTGTGACTCCGCACATGCGCACTGGCGTCCACATCTACTCGAAACTATGGATAAATCTCGGATTACAGGCCACTTTTGACTCAAACGAAAGTGTAGACTAAGACATTGAGCTTCTATGATTTGAAAAGTGCTAAAGTTTGTGTTATTTGGAGACCGCTCGGGGCATATATTAGCACTACGGTTATTGCTAATTTAAAAGATCTCTGGAAGTGCTCCATATGACACCAAACTGCTATGGGTGAGTAAAACAACTTGTTTTATTACCGAAATAAGGCTCAGATTGTTAAAAAAAAACAAAACATGAATTCTCCTTTAAAGGGACCGTGATGAATTCATGAGCGCAATTCACAACTGTCAGAGGCCAGATGTGAGTTTAGTTTATTTGATTTATTTGACAGGGACAATGTACAGGAGCATTAATCACAAAAAATGAAAAGATGCTTTGTACCAGACTTTAGCTCTGCAGTCCCCGAGACAAACAACATCACAAACATAAAGCATCAAAACAATGCAATTCATAATATTTACAGTGGCGGTGATACATTTCATCAGAGATACCTGTAGCCCCTTCTCATGTCAAACACAGGGGTACCTAATAATTCTGCACATACTGTAGTCTAACTTTAACGCTGACACGTCTGCACTCTTAGAAATTGTTGTTTAATTTCCAGGCTAAATTTTTTAAGCATTTGCATAATTTCAGCTCAGTTGGAAGTTTGTTCCGTTCTGAGATTGTTTTAAATGAAAATGCAGATTGTCCTGATGATGTTTTCCGTTTTGGTATTACACATTGGCCATTGACCGTTGACCTGGTTGTTCTGACCGTCTGATCAGTGATTTGAGTGTTGTAATGCTAACAACAACTAACATGTTAATGCCACACCTCCTGATTCCTGGACTATGCTTTATAATTAGATGCAGACTGCACACATCTGTCCACTTTAATGTCGAAACTACAACATACATAGATTATTTTACATTTTATTATTGGTAAACTGATCTAAAATGTCTTAGAAATAGAAACTGGTCCATAGGTTCATTGTTATATTTCACCAGAGCAAACAGCACATTTCCATTTACATGATTTTATTGTTTTATTACAGTTCTGAACCCTACATGCTGCATATGACCTGGAGTCTGTCTGAATAATCACAAGTAAGAGATCTGCGTGGGCAGGGAGAGGAGACAGGTGAAAACAGTGAAGAATACACACACTCATAACAGATAATGAGGAGCGAACAGTGTTATAACATCATCATTATAAAAGTTGAGTTTATGTAAGATGTTCCCTTTACAAATAAGGCTAAATGTTTGTTTACTGGTCAAACCTGACCCAAGGATGCAGGAAAGTATTTTTCTATTCACCACCAAGATACAGCTCTGGAAAACAATAAGAGACCACTGCTAAATTATCGGGGTTTTTTTTTCAGATTTGACTACTTATAGGTTTGTGTTTGGGCAAAAGGAACATTTTTGTTTGAGTCTATAAACTATGGACGACATTTCCCCCAAATTCCAAATAAAAATATGATCGTTTAGAGCATTTATTTGCAGAAAATGACAAATGGTCAAAATAACAAAAAAGATCCATGTTTTCAGAGCTCAAACAATGCAAAGAAACAAGATCAAATTCATTTTAAAACAACATAATACTAATGTTTACACTTAAGAAGAGTTCACAAATCAATATTTGGTGCAATAACCCTTATTTTTAATCACAGCTTTCATGCGTCTTGGCATGATCTCCACAAGTCTGTCACATTGTTCTTGGGTGACTTTATTCCACTCCTGGTGCAAGAACTGAAGTAGCTCAGCTTTGTGTTTGTGTTGGAATTCAACAGACGCTGGAATGGAATGGCTGGAATACATGTAGAGATGCTGATTTCAGAAAAAAACCCAGTCGTGTCTTATTTTTTTCCAAAGCTGTATGTGTATATGGCGGCCTTTCTGTGTGGAGTTTGCATGTTCTTCCCGTGTCTGGGTGGGTTTCCTCCGGGCACTCCGGTTTCCCCATCAACCCAAAACATGCTCCAGGTAAAATCCTCCAGCTGAGGTCCTGACCAAACCTAAGCAAGAAGATCTGGAGATGGATGGAGATGGGTCCCCGGGCGCAGTAATGTGCTGCCCACTGCTCCTGAAAGAAAGAAAGAAAGAAAAATGCACAGTATAAAGCAGGACATGTACTTGCAATATCATGACTTTTTAAATTCATATAATTGAGTTAATGTAGTTTCAGCCTTGACTGTACTGAAATAATGAACAGCTTTCACTTTTGTTGTGATGTTTGCATAAAGGGCCCATATTACACTACAGTTTAATTTATGTTATCATGTTGTTTCCTCCTCACAAACATACCCGTGTTGTTTTTCCATTCACACATGTGTAACACACAAATCCTTCTCTCACACAAACGTGGGTGACAGTCGCTCTCTTGGTAGAACATTTGTTCACTGACCCGAAGGTTGGCGGTGCCATTCAGCTCCCACACATGAACGCTGTCGTTGTGTATCTGCTGTGTTTAAACTAAAATCATTTAAGCACTGGAATTAAAAAAAATAATAATCTTTTTTACAAATCTCTATTGAACTAAAGGTAAAAGTAGCTGTTAACTTCAAAACTACTGCTTCATGACATCACAAAGTGGAACAGAGTATTTTGAGCTTAGGAGACAGAGTAATAATAAAGGATTACCCAAACATGTGTGAATGAAACACAACTCCAGATATGTTTGCGATAAGGTGACTACAATACTGTCTAACATTTCTTAACCCTGGATCACTATCGCCGGGTGATTTTCACTCGCACAAAATTATTTACCGAATTTTCCGCACTATAAGGCGCACCTAAAAGCCTTCAATTTTTTCAAAAGCCGACAGTGCGCCTTATAATCCGATGCGCCTTATATATGGATCAATATTGGTTAATCATGGCTACCGTAGTCACCACTACTGTAGCTTCTATTCTATGCGCCTTATAGTGCGGAAAATATGGTACATGGTTTTGAATATGTTGCTTTTTTCTGAGTGTCGTGGGTCCCTGGGGAGCTTCACCAGTGTTTTTGACGTCTTTGAAGGTGTAGGTGTTTTCCTTCCCCAAAGCCACTTTTTCCTACAGGCTTTCGGGTGATTTTTCCCCGGCGATAGTGAAAGAGGAATGTAAGAATGTGATGAATTTAATGTAAGAGGATGTAAGGAAGAGGTAAGTAAGAGTGGTCCTGAAATGTGTATCTGTCCTGATTTAGTGCAGTGGTTATGAAGAAATATCACAAAGTGCTGATTTCAAAGGGAATTCTTATGGTGAAAACAATATTTTAGTCACTGGTCATTTTTACCCACTGAAAAAATAATATTTTTGTTCCTCTCTCCTGCAACTGTTGGTGTGTCGAGGAGTCTGAGCTTCACCAGGAAGTCTCGCATGTCCCAGGAATGGACCAAACACCAAGTTTACAGTATCGTTATTTTTTTTTTTATTTTTTTTTTTTATTATTTTTAGGAATTTTTTGTTCTCAAATTCCTATTTTTTAAATATCTTGGAGCATGTTTTTAGAGTCTTCCTATGTTTTTTTTTCCACATTTTGTTACACATACCACAGTTGAAAATAAAAGAAACCACTCTAATTTATCATGTGTTGTCATATTTTGATCTATTTTTCATAATTTTTCAAATACTTTTTGTTGGGTATAATCAGGCCTGGACTGGTAATCGGGCATACCGGGCATTTTCCCGGTGGGCCGACAGTCCTAGGGGCCGATGCCCTTCTTCTTCTTTTTTTTCTTTTTTTTTTTTACTTATAGAGACCGGCCCACAATTTAGGACTGAACCAGGACTAAACCAGGACTACATCAGGACTACATCAGGTCTGAACCAGGACTAAACCAGGACTAAATCAGGACTGAACCAGGACTAAACCAGGACTAAACCAGGACTGAACCAGGACTAAACCAGGACTAATTACATCTAAATCAGGTCTGAACCAGGACTAAACCAGGACTAAATCAGGATTGAACCAGGACTAAACCAGGACTAAATCAGGTCTGAACCAGGACTAAACCAGGACTAAATCAGGAGTGAACCAGGACTAAACCAGGACTAATCAGGTCTAAATCAAGACTAAATCAGGTCTGAACCAGGACTAAACCAGGACTAAATCAGGACTAAACCAGGACTAAACCAGGACTAAATCAGGACTAAACCAGGACTAAATCAGGACTAAATCAGGTCTGAACCAGGACTAAATCAGGACTAAATCAGGTCTGAACCAGGACTAAACCAGGACTAATTATGAGGACCCCGTCTAAGCCAAAAATGCCAGGGCCATTTTTTTGTCCCAGTCCAGACCTGGGTATATTATATCGGGTAAAAATTACCCGGCAAAAGTGATGGTGTTACTTTTTATAGCGAAAGTGTTCTAGGGTTAAAGCTCACAACAGTCGATTTTGAATAATACAGGAGGGTAATTTACAATATAAACTGTTTGAACAGGTCACAGGGTTTTATACTGACTGATATTTGAATACATTACATAACAGTCTCATAATGTCAAACTGTAAAAATTAACTTTGTACCTATAACAACACTCACTATATATATACATAGAATCATAAATGTCACATAAAATCAAACCTTTCCCAGACAAAACTCCCAGACCTGTTGAGAGCCTCTAAAGGGGTCAAATGTAAAGCTCTGGCTATGATATTTGACACTATTTTTATTCACAAGATGGTCCCAAAGAGTAACCACACCTATGTTCGGATAATGTACACCTCCAGGCTTGTACTGATCCACAAAATGTGATATTAGCCTACCATAACAAACACAGTTTACCCGTGCGTTATGGTGAACGTGTTGGGAGGTGGATTACACGTGATTCACACGACAAGACAAAGATAATGTGTTTGAACTTTGGGTAAGATAAATAAATGGGAACAGGTGAGCCTTTTCTGTGAACTGTTTTGAGCCATATCAGATCCTTCAGAACACACAAACAGTGGATTGTGGGAACATGTGGGAAGATGGCTTTGCACGCTGAACATAAACAGGAATTAAGGCAAATGATGATTAAGGAAACCAAAATGACTATAAGCCCAGTTCTGTTCTGTCAAGTGGTTTAAGCTGCACTGTGTAACTTTTCTGGTGGAGGTTCTGCCAGCTGCTTCTTTCCATTTGCCTGTTTTTTTCTACTATTAAACAAATCCATTCGCAAAGAAAACAAGTGAGCCAATTACAGGTCAGATCTGTGCAGAGGCGACTACTCTGACAGTGAGAATGTCTGTTTTTATGGTATTTTTGAGCAATAATACACCTGTAGTTTACTTAAAGGAAAAGTAATGTTTTTTTTTACAATTTGAGCCTTATTTCGGTAATAAAACAAGTTGTTTTACTCACCCATAGCACTTTGGTGTCATATGGAGCACTTCCAGAGATGTTTTGGATTAGCGTTAGCCTAGCGCGACTTCTAGCCATAGCTCGGGGCATATAATATATTCCCCGAGCATGTAATATGCCCTGTGCGGTCTCCAAATAACACAAACTTTAGCACTTTTCAAATCATAGAAGCTCGATGTCTTAGTCTACGATTTTGTTTGAGTCAAAAGTGGCCTGTAATCTGAGATTTATCCATAGTTTACAGCTTTGTGTTTCATGTTTGGGTCCCAGGAGCTGAGAGCACAGTCCGCACATGCGCACTGGCCTCCTCATCTACTCAAAACTATGGCTAAATCTGGGATCGCAAATCTAAAACATCTCCGGAAGTGCTCCATATGACACCAAAGTGCTATGGGTGAGTAAAACAACTTGTTTTATTACCGAAATAAGGCTCAGATTGTGAAAAACTTTACTTTTCCTTTAGGTGCACTGTGTGACTTTTCTGGAGATTTAGATTTAGATCTGGGCTTTAATGCGTTGGTTTAAATTGTCCACAGTGACGCATTACACTAATATATTTTGCATACTGCATTGCATTGCTATAGGAATATGTGATGTTTTAGTCATGGGGTTTATTGTCTTGTTTATCGGATGTTTTATGTTCACTGTGGGCCTAGGGGGCGCTGCAATTTCAAATCCTGTGTGTCAAATCCTGTACATGGTTTTTGACTTTTCAGCCTCCTGCCCTCGGGGAGAAGGTACCAGAGTCTCCGGGCCCACTCCACCAGACTGTCAAACAGCTTCATCCAACAGACATCAGGAAGCTGAACTCTCACCTTATCTGTCTCCCCCATAAAAAGACATATCACTCTTAGACACTACCTTACCTTATTTTAAATGCACATTCTATTGCACATTTTACTAAATCTGTAAATAGGTATTTCGATTCACTGTATGTCGAACACGTATGGCAGAATTGACAATAAAGTTGACTTTGAACTTTGACAATAAAGCTGATTGTGAGTGTTCTGGAGCTGATGAAAGTAGGTCCGTCAAGTTAGCGGGGACAGTTAATAAAGATTGTTTTTCTTCTCAAAACAATATTTGTCCAAAAAGTGATATATTTGCGTCACAAAACAGTTGTCCACGAAAAAGTCAGAAGTCATAATCGTTTGGTGCTATTTTCTCTCGATTTCTATCACTGTGCGCTGCCCCCTGCTGGACCGCCGCACGCGAACACAACACTTTTTCAGTTGTTTACGTCCTCAGACCGCAGTGAGCCAATTTAGAAACGTCAGAATAAAAATATAGCTATCGGTAGAAGAAGAAGAAGAAGAAGAAGAAGAAGAAGAAGAAGAAGAAGAAGAAGATTACCCAGGTTGTTCCAACAAAGATGAACCGTTTTCCTGTCACAAACTGGTCTGAGGCAACTTTGGTTCTTGCCGTAGGGTTCAATGTGAACACGAAATTGGCTAAAATAAAAAAGCTTTGTGTGTGCAATGCACATTTCAGTGAAGAGGATTACGTACGTATGCCCAGCACGGAGGAGGAAGCTTCTGAAGAGCACTGCTGTCCCTGCACCCCAGGTAAGTGTAACAAGCGGCAATGTTTACAAGTGAACAGGCTAACAATAATAATAATAATAATAATAATAATAATAATAATAATAATAATAATAATAATAATAATAATAATAATAATAATAATAGGCGCGCAGTGATAGGAATCAAGAGAAAATAGCACCAAACAATTATGACTTCTGGCTTTTTTGTGGGCAACTGTTTTCTGACGCAAATATATCACTTTTTAGACAAATATTGTTTTGAGAAGAAAAACAATCTTTATTAACTGTCCCCGCTAACTTGCCGGACCTACTTCCGTCAGCGCCAGAACCGGGGCAGAACTCGGCTCACAGGTCACTGTCAGGGGCAGAACCGGGGCAGAACTCGGCTCAGAGGTCACTGTCAGGGGCAGAACCGGGGCAGAACTCGGCTCAGAGGACACTGTCAGGGGCAGAACCGGGGCAGAACTCGGCTCAGAGGTCACTGTCAGGGGCAGAACCGGGGCAGAACCCGGCTCAGAGGTCACTGTCAGGGGCAGAACCGGGGCAGAACTCGGCTCAGAGGACACTGTCAGGGGTAAGTCAGTGTTAATGCACGACACTGCTGAAGGGGGCGCCGTACAGATTCACGTCAAAAAACCCGAACTATCCCTTTAAGTTTATGGCCATACTGGGGGACATTCTCAGCACATGTAGACCAGCAGGTGAAGGACCCTGCATCAGACAACTTACCCAATGCACCTTTAACATAAGATAGACACGCTGTGGGACATTCCAGGCAAAGCAGCAACGTCTCCATGGAGACAAAGAGGCGGTGGACCCTCTGCTCTGCTGCAGGGGGTATTTTCTCCCTGTGATCCTGCCTTATCTGTTGCCACATCTTAAGATACCGGTCATATGAATCACGCTGTCCGTAGTATTCGTCAGTTTGTCTTTGTAACCTATAAGCATAAGCCTGTTTGGCACCAGTCTCTACACACTAAACTGCCCTGACACAGATCTGCTGACCCTAGCTGACCAGTCCTCCTGTTCACATGCACTGAGACAGGAAGGGGACTGAGAAATGTCACTACAGCAAAACGTAAAATATCCCCCTGGATCAATAAAGTATCTGTCTATAGGAACTAATGATCAAGTACAACTGAAAAAATAGGCAACATATTAATTGAAATCATAATAACTGGAGTTTTTAAAAAGTGGATTTTTAAGACTGAAGCATATATTTACAGACATCATATCCACTGTATTGAGTACAGGTTAATCCATTATACAAGGGCACAGTGGACCTTCAAGTCACACAAAGAGAGAATAAATCATGTGATCAGATCATTGATCATGCAGGCTGGGCGTCTCCAGTGTTGCAGTAATGTTGTCTGTTTTGTCTTTGAAAACAAACATATATGAATAAAGAAACATGTGACTTTGTAGACAAAAATAGACTAAAACAA
Source organism: Paratrypauchen microcephalus (assembly GCA_036785185.1). Classification (NCBI taxonomy): domain Eukaryota; kingdom Metazoa; phylum Chordata; class Actinopteri; order Gobiiformes; family Gobiidae; genus Paratrypauchen; species Paratrypauchen microcephalus. Next base: position 303,852 of record JAVJIX010000181.1, on the reverse strand, counting down.
AAGTATTTTGGTTTTGTTTAATGGACTGAAAAACTTGTGTTCTTACTCTGAGCAGCTCCACAAACCTGACTCTTATTTGGCAGGAGGAGAGCCTTCTCTTGCTTGTTACCATGGAAATGTTGTTCTTTTGGCTATAATATTCCACAGTATGACATAAAATGTATCAATCACCATGGAGAATGTATGATTTTAAATGTCTGTTTTCATGTAATCGAGCAATGACTCCAGCAAGTTCATACTTTACCTTTAAAGATTTGGAGTAAACCAACTACAACTACAGTCAAATTTGGTCATGATATTTCTCAGAAAATCCAACACAAATTTTTAGAAATATTTAGATTTGTTCTACTTCGTCACAATGACTGATAGTGTTTGTGTTGAAATTACATAAATATTAAATAAATCATAATAAACAAAAACAATAAATAAAGTGATGGAAATGACTGTTGTGGAAATGACAATGTTTAGCATTTCTGTTAAAATCTCATGACATATTAGCATGCTAATCTCTGTTGTAGAGTTAGCATAAAATATACTCAAAATACACAATATAAAATGGTATTTTTCTCATTATTTGTACATTCAAAGGAAATATGAGGTGTTTGGAAATGACGACAAATAAACCTACTCTTGGTTTTACAAAACTTGACCTTGATTTTGTTCTTGTTTCCCTTCCTTCTGTGGAGCTAACGCTGCTATGCTAACATGAGCTCCTGTCACATCACAACTGACGTGCTTCAAGGAGACCAGGGGCCAAATACGGCCCGCGAGTCGACTCTGACCGGCCCGCGAAAGGTTGCTTGGAATTAAGAAAATAAAACCTACTTTCAAAATTGTACTGATGTATTTGTCCTGATGATCATCTGTGGGACTTCACATCTCCACCTCAAACATGAACCTGACTCTGATGCACTTGATAAAGCTCAACAGAGGTGACATTTCTCTCACTGATCAAGAAAAAAACATTAAACATGCAACTTTGACTTTTTTTCTACACAGTTTGGCAGTTGGTCTTGTTTTATATCAGTCAAACAAAGACACTGTGGTGTCTTAATACAAAGTTAAAGTTAAACTCAGAAAACATTGTGGGGTTAATGTGACTGAAAAAGAGTTACAAATGTTTCACGTTTACCATTGTTTTGAATTATTTTACTGAATAAATTCAGTGTTTGTAAAACCTCACTCTCTCATTACTTAATAATAACAGAACTTACAGCTTCTGTAAACAATGACATTTACTGATTTCAACGTAGAAATAAAATTAATAACTTAATAAGTAAACTTCAAACTTTAGGCCCTCCACAATATTTTCTGCTTCTCATTTGGCCCCTGGGGAAGAATAATTACCCCCCCCTGAAGTAGACAAAGGTTTAAATAAAAGTTAAAAGTTACATTTTGTGGTGGAAATGACAGTGATCCCAGGGACAGGGGTTCTTTTTATGAAAAATAAATAAAAATACTAATATATCTTTCAAGCACATGATATTTTTCATTAAAATAAGGAATTTCTGTGCCATTTGTCAATGAAGTTACTGTTGAATCAAATTTAATTTCAGTCTTATGAGGGACCAGTGTTGGGCAAGTTACTCAAAAAGTGTAATGCACTACTTATTACTTGTTACTGTCATTTTAAAGTAATGCCTTACATTACAATATTACTCTAAATAAAAAGTAAGGCATTACACTACTTTTGCATTACTTTAGTTACTCTCGCCAAAATGACGGGAAATAAGGATTTGGCATCTACAGTGCAAATCTCTCATGTGTCATGACTTTCACCTGCATCCAGGAGGTTTTGGGAGCCTGCAGACTGTATCGTTCCCTGTCCCATCCCCTCCTTTCCTGACTAATTTCGTGGTGCTATGGCACCTCTGCAAGTGCTTCGTCAAATTGCTTGTACTGCATTTCGACGTGGAAAGAGGTTTGGGATTCACACACAGTGTGCATTTAACTAAAATGTTCTTGGAGTCCTTATTTTGAACAAAGTGAAAGTAGTGGGCATATGCCCATCTTGAAAAGGAGCTAGCACTATCCGATTCTTCTGGTTCTGTCATCCTTTGTCAGTCTGCCAGTTCCAGACGAAGTAAAAGGAAATGGAATGGTCTGCGCGGACTTTTATATCACTAGCTGATCTCGCGGAACTTTGTATGAAATGTAATGTTCTGCACGGACTTATCAGATTCAGTAGCTGATCTCGCGGTGATCCGCGAACTTTGTATGAAGAAAACGCAAAACCCACAAAAACAAAGCAGGTTAAAAATGCATTGTAATGTGCGTTACTGGCATTGTAACGAGTAATATATTACCGATTTTCTTCCCTGTAATGCGTTACATTACTGCGTTACACCAAAAAGTAATGCATTACAGTAATTAATGACTTTTGTAACGAGTTACTCCCAACACTGTGAGGGACTGAGAGTCCAAAACCTGGACAAGTGACAAAGGACATACAGCAAAAACACTCAATATGAAACCATATTTTATATAATAAAAATAGTCATTTATCTATCATAAAGTTTTTGTGTCTAGTAAGTGCAGCATGAATAAAAAATTACAAACGTGTTTTTGTTTTTCTTATTTCTTCCTGGGACACAAATTCTTTGATAGTTGGAGAATCACTCTTTTATGTAGGTCGATTTGCTTTTCCCCCCGTTATTGTCGTTTAAGTTGCATCAGCGAAAATGAACCATGATCCAACCATAGAGACATAATCAAAACCTTCATTTACACACTGTGGGCCTCATTATAGCACAATCTCCTCGTGTACTGCGCTTTGATCACGCTCCTCGCACTTTGCTTCGTGCGTAAAGCGTGTCCAAACCTCCTCCTCTTTGGCACCTCTCCACGCCCACTCTCCTCCCACTATAAAAGCCGCAGGATCACCGCGTCCTGCGCCGCGTCCGTCCGTGGGGAAAACTTCTCCGCGGGTATTAAGCTCTTTTTTTCCATCTTCTCCGCACGGCCACATCAAGTTCACATGCGGACACTTCACCTCACCGAGACCCAATCTTCTTCTCCATGTGTCCACGGAGATAGACTTCTACTTTCACCCATTAAACTACGTCTTTTTTCTTCTTTTAACTTTACGCGCGGATGTAGACAGTTTCCAGTCGTATCAGAAAACGATTTTATGATTTGAAGATGCTGCCCTAAATCTGTGGAGCTGTTATTAAAGTGGAATTTCTGCTTCAAACATTCCTGTCGAGATGGAAAGAACGCCTTAAACCAAAAAGCCACTATGGGGAAATGGGAGTTGACTATGGTAAGTAGGCTAAATAATACATAATTGGCGATATTCTGTAAGTTTAATGAGTTGTATTGGATTTCTACTTTTTTTTTTCTTGTTTGAACAATGTCAATTTGGAGAAAGTGACAAGAAACTATGCTGCAATTGGGCAAAAAAATAAAAAAATAATCATTTGTCATAGTTACTGCGTTTAAATGTGTAAATCTATCCTAATCCTGCTGCCATTTCTTTACTTAGAATCATCTTTTCCATTTGGGCATACTTACTATTTTATGAAATTAAGCATATTTCTTTGTATGGATGTGCAAATATATTAAAATTTGATGATACAGTATATTTATATAGTATATTTTAGCATCTTTAATGTCTTTTTTTGCTTATTTAGTGGAAGGAAACTTGTTTATGCTGGTTGATGATTAGAATAGATGTATTTCATTCATGTATTTGCACAGATTGTGGTTTAACAAAGAAATATTGTTGTTAAAATGAATTTGATTCTTAAGAAAACAGCAACATACCACAGTAGTATCATGTAATAGATCAGTTTTTACATGTATTGCCATATTCTGAGCTGTGGTGAAGGACCCTGCGATTCCTGGTCCTATTTCTTCGTCCACATGAGGACACATGTTGTTTTTGACCCCCTAATCGTGTTTTAGATTGCACATCATACTGTATACTGAGCAGCTTTTGGGAACAGACAACGAATCAGTAAACTCCATCCATACAAACAAACCCCCAAAACATTTGAACACACACTGCATGATACAAAAAGACATGCAAAATAAGCAGATAACACAATACGCTGTTGTCGGACACTCTGACAATGGAGCTTGTGTGATACTAAGAGGCGAAAGCGGCTACAGACAAAACGGCGTGATAAATCCAAACTGCCACTTCTGTCTCTACTTGTCTGTGTGTGTTTTGTTCCGTGTACTTTTACATTCGCAGCTGATGAATAAGCAGTACATGTAGGAGTCATGTTATGCAATGGAGTGGTCGTTTAAAGAGAACGCCACCCCAGGATGGAGTCATGCTTGGATGTGGAGTGGCCATCTGAAGAGGAGAGTAGGTTTTAACTCTGTCACTACCCCCAAGCTTATATGTACAGTAATATAAGTATGTCTATGTAAGGCGTGCCTGTGGCAAAGCCTGGAGACTGTTTGTAGGTGTGTCATGATAACAAATATTGAAGCACGACATATTGCTATATGATAATACTGACTACTTTATGCCACTGGTACAGTAACAATAATGCAATATAATCCTAGTAAACCTTTTTTAATTAGACAGAATCATTCAAAGCCTGGAGCTGCAACTATTAAATAACAATGACTCAATAATTAGCCATAGAAGTTACTTATTCAACCTTTTACTACGGAAATGTACTCCAAAATACTGAAAATATCCACACTTTCATAAAGAAATGCCACACAGCTTTCCTATATTGAAGATTATGTCGATATAATAGTTATCGTGACAGACCTAACGAGTAACTATTTGGGTCGAAATTTTTTTAATCGCACTGTGGAGTGTGAAAAGTCAATCTAATATACATGAGACACATATTTTATGGATATTTTTATGTGCTGTGCTGAGATCAAAAATCTAAACATGATCATAACACAACATGATACTAAATTTTTTTAAGCAATTCAAAACTGTAGCCACTGTTCACAGCGCTTCTGTGCCCAGAAAATCGGTAAGTTAATGCAGGCACCGCGCGTTTTCAGCGAAAAAAAGTCACTCGCACACCAGTACTCGAGTTGAGCGATCAGCGTGATATTTATGCGGCATTTCCAAGAGAATAAGAATCCTTAACTTGCTACGTTAATGCTACGTAAGAAGGAACTCTCACCTCGGGACACGGGATAATTTCGGGATATGGCGTTTTCTCCGGAGCTCCGGATTATTGAAGACTGTGACACGTGCATACATGGATACGCAAACTATCGGGAGTGACCGCGTTCTTATGGGTGAGTCATATTATCAGATTATTTCTGCATCTATTTTGGCACTAAACCAGGACTAAACCAAGACTAAACCAGGTCTAAACCAGGTCTAAACCAGGACTAAACCAAGACTAAACCAGGTCTAAACCAACCAAGACTAAACCAGGTCTAAACCAGGTCTAAACCAGGACTAAACCAAGACTAAACCAGGTCTAAACCAAGACTAAACCAGGACTAAACCGGGTCTAAACCAGGATTAAACTGGGACTAAACCAGGACTAAACCAGGTCTAAACCAGGACAAAACCAGGACTAAACCAGGACTAAACCAGGACTAAACCAGGTCTAAACCAGGTCTAAACCAGGACTAAGCCAAGACTAAACCAGGACTAAACCGGATCTAAACCAGGATTAAACTGGGACTAAACCAGGACTAAACCAAGACTAAACCAGGTCTAAATCAGGACTAAACCAGGACTAAACCAGGACTAAACCAGGTCTAAAACAGGACTAACCCGGCACTAAACCAGGACTAAACCAGGTCTAAACCAGGACTAATCCACGTCTAAACCAGGACTAAGCCAAGAATAAACCAGATCTAAACCGGGTCTAAACCAGCACTAAACCAGGTCTAAACTAGGACTAAACCAGGTCTAAACCAGGACTAAGCCAAGACTAAACCAGATCTAAACCGGGTCTAAACCAGGACTAGACCGGGACTAAACCAAAACTAAACCAGGTCTAAACCAAGACAAAGCCAGGTTCAAACCAGGTCTAAACCAGGTCTAAACCAGGTCTAAACCAGGTCTAAACCAGGTCTAAACCAGGACTAAACCAGGACTAAACCAAGACTGTGTGTGATAACATATTATCCTGTGCATTATTGAATTATTGAATGATAATATGGACTTTTTGTTATAAAAGCATTTCCATTTTAACAAAGTACCTTCTAATCCCCCCCCCCCCCCACTAAAGGCTGCTGTATCGATATTGTAGCTGACGATGGTGCCAGTGTATGTTTTTATGGTAATATGTCCTAATGTTATTGTTCTCTGTTGTTGAGATGTGCCAGAACACCACTGTTGTTTTTTATATATTTTATTTGTAAAAATATTTACCTTTGAATCATGCGACCTTTACTTTGCCCCAGAAGTAAATGGAGAGAAAGAAAGAAAAGACAATAGAGAGAAAGCGGTAAAGTGTAAAGAAAATACACCAAACTTCAAGAAATGCTACTTAACTAGCGCTGGTAACGTACAGGCGAACACGGTAATATATGGTTTTGTATTGTATATTTATTTTAAGGCACTGTATGTAAATCTGAGCTGAGCATCACGGTGTTCATGGTGTTCACAGTGTACGGTGTTAATGAAGAGAGAGAATATTGACACACATGATCATCAGTCCGGAGCGTGAAGTCTGATTATTTGAGAAGAAAACCAGGGTAGCTACAGATATATTGCCATGAGTATTCTGTGTATATTAAGTTGTTGATGTAACTCATTTGACATATGTAAAGAAATATTACTGTTAAAATGATTCGTAAAAATAGTGATATATCTCAGAATATTGTGCAATATATCGGTTACTGCAAAATCATTATATTGTGAGCCATGTATCAGATTGAATCGTGAGGGGACCTAAAATGTATCTGTGGTATATGTTCACAATTATTTACTAAATAAATGAACAATAATGAGTAAAACTGGTTATATTAATCAACTATTGGTCTACTGTTGCTGATAACCATGTCCCGTTCAGCAGCTTGCCATTAAAACATGTTTGATCGTTCAGCATTAAAGGGCCTGTATTTCTCTATTTTATGATATGACTTAGAATGTTACGAGTTTGGTTTTGTAAGATTCACTCACAAACTGCATATTTAGGCTGTCTTCTTCTTTCAAACTGACAACATTCCTGAACTCCTGTTCCACCTTGTGATGCTCCACTATGTTTTTAAACTACATATACTTCACTATAATCATTTAGGGGGATTTCAGCCCTGGAATTGCTGATCTTTACTAAACAAAATCTTGACGATCTTTTAGTAAGGTCTGCTCTCTGCTCTCGGTTTCAATCAATTTCATTGATTTCCAATCTGACCCCCCCCCCCCCCCCCTTCCTTCTGTTGCCAAAGAAAAAGACACCGTATGTTACCTATTCAATTGTTTTCTGTCATTACATGTTGTATAATTGTCATTGATTGTATTGCATCTTTTCATCTCCCAGTCGGCGGCGCGCGCATGTACGTGGCCCCTCCCCTAGCCACTCTATCACTGTCCTGCCTGGTTAGTGGGGAAACGAAATTTCAAATTCACTCTATGTACATGTACATATGGTTTTTTCGACAATAAAGCAACTATGACCTATGAACTATGAAACGATATCCATTAACTTATAAACTACCACTACATGACATCACCAGGTGGAACAGAGCATTTTTAGCTTCGTTGATGTTGAAAGACTAACAATAAAGGATTACCCAAACCTGTGAAGGAATGTAATATAGGATGTTTAAAATGTACAATATTTAGGTTACCGATTCGGTAGTGTACATCACACTCCTTCAGTAATACATACATTATCTAACCCCACCTTAACGTGGTGGAGGAGTTTGAGTGACCGGACTGTACCAGACCATTGTGGTGAAGAGAGAGCTGAGCCGAAAGGCAAAGCACTCAATTTACCGGTCAATCTATGTTCCTCCCCTCACCTATGGTCATGAGCTTTGGGTAATGACCGAAAGGACAAGATCACGGATACAAGCGGCCGAAATGAGTTTCCTCCGCAGAGTGGCTGGGCGCTCTCTTAGAGATAGGGTGAGGAGCTCAGTCACATAGGAGGAGCTTGGAGTAGAGCCACTGCTCCTCCATGTCAGCTGAAGTGTTCCGGGCATCCCACCGGGAGGCCCCGGGGAAGACCCAGGACATGCTGGAGGGATTATGTCTCCCGAGGAGGTGGAGGAAGTGTCCGGGGTGAAGGAAGTCTGGGAGTGCCTGCTTAGACTGTTGCCCCGGCGACCCTGCCCGGGATAAGTGGAAGAAAATGGATGGATACACATTATCTAACCGTCTTGTTTTTATTCAGTTCATCTGTATTGACGTCGCCCTCCAGTGAAATCAGCTCTGTGTCTGTGTTCATTTACATGTTCACAAAGACTGAACCAGGTTTTCCATTCGCTTCACTTCACCTCTCCTATTTATCTGCACTATTGAATATTCCGGAAACAACCATCAATGTTGTATTGTATTGACATCAAACAGCCCCTCCTCACAATAGAAAACGGCATCACTCGCCCAGCTGTTTATGATACTAGTGCTGTACCCAAACACACACGTGAATTCTTAGAAATCCAGATTTCCGTGCAAATCAAAAGATGCCTGCATATGATAAAACGTCTTACGTCAGGCTTTGTGATCTCACGATCTCTGGAGGCAGACCTGTTTTGTGACACAGTTCTGATGCATATGTTGAACTTGCTCATACAGCGTTTGTTTGATGAACCGGAGCAGTATGCTGTGAGCTGTTTGCAGGTGGAAGTGAAGCCATGCTGGTGCACTGCTAAATTTAAAGTGTTGTGACTAGAAACATACTATGTTTTCACTGTCTGACTTGTGCATTGCATGTAGGTCAGAGCAAGCGGAGCTCATGAGGACTGCATGTAGTCTTTATGAAACTGGTAAATGACTCTATTAAAATGGGACTAGTTTGAATAATGACTAGGGTCGGGAAATTAATCTAGTTAATTCAATTAATTGGGGTTTTTAATAATCAATTTTGAAAAAAATCAAAAATGGTAAACTAGAGGATCAATAGAAAACGAGTATACACCTGACTTTCTTACTTGTAAAGCAGTGTTATTGTGCAGTTACAGTCATCTGTTGAAAGGCCAGCTGACCCTGTTCTGACTTCAATTAAAATTGACTGAAAATCCAAGGTGTGCAAAAAAAAAAAAGGATTTTTTGCTCTATCGCCTAGTGATGGTATTGATCTGCCTTATGACAGCTGTTGGGTTTTGGTATAGGCTAAAAATCCATGTAGCATTTGAAAATGATCACATCTCCATCAGTACCTCCTTATCATCTATAACAACTTTTATTCATCTTATAAGTTTTATTCATCTTATAAGTGTTTTACTTTTAATAATTATGTTTTGGTTTTAATGATTTTGCTTTGGTTTTAATGATTATGTTTTGTCGGCTGTCCTGCCACCTGTTCCCCCACCCCTTATGAGTAGGACAGCCCACTGTAACCAGGGATGTGAAAAACTCAATAAATACGCAAGTGGGGGGCACAGAGAACCAGGACGCTCAGAGCAGATTGGGCCAAGAGCATCTTTGTAACCTGGGCATTCTCTCTGACTGTTCTCCACTTGCAAGTGAAAAAACCTAATCTCTCTTGTCTTCCTTTCCTGTGTACAGAATATGTTGGGTTTTTAACACCAGCACCCATCAAATATTCTCACCCCTGTATCTCTGTTGTGTGTTGTGTAGAACCCAGTGCAGGAGTGGGGCGAGGAGGTGGAGGATGGTGCAGTCTACGGTGTGACTCTGCGTCGGGAGCCTGTTCCCTCTTCAGCTCCGTGCACAGCTTTTGTCCAGTACCGTACGTGTAAAGTGCGCCGTCTGAAGGCCGCTAATCTAAACCAGCTGGTCAACCACCTCTTGGATCCTGAAAACCAGGACCAAGACTATGTCCAGATCCTCCTGTCCACCTACCGCACCTTCACCTGTCCCTCCACCCTCATCGAGCTACTCTTCCTCAGGTACTCAGAAAGTGTGTTTGTTTTTCAGACTTATTACGTCCATATTACGCACATAATACACACAAACCCTGCAGGTTTAGCTTGAGTTCTTCTTTTAAACAGAAAACTCTGTTCCACCTTGATGCCAGGTGGTAACACAGTGTGTTTTAAACATTCCCCTTCACTAGAATCATTTGGATAATTTCAGCCCTGGAATTTTCCTTCTCTACTACACAAAAAGTAAAAGGCAGATATTAATTTCACATCACAAGGTGGAACAGAGCATTTGGACCTTTGGAGATGTGGACAGACTAATAATAGAAGGTAAGTCAGACACGTGTGAATGAAACAAAACTATATTTTGCGGAATATAAGATTTTTAAAGATAGGACCGGTATATTATTTGTCATAAATACACTCAAGGATGTAGCAGGAAATTCCAGGTCATAGATCCAAACCATATTGATGTCCAGCACCATTATCTTTTTATTGATTGATTGATTTTTTGATAGGGACAAATACAGCACACATAGATTAACATGATTGTCTATGGTAAATACACATAACAGACTTCCTCATAAGAGCGTCTCTTTCCTGCACACAACAAGTACCCTTTACCCAGAAGCATCTTAAATTGAGTCTCAAAAATATATAATCCCGTGCAGACCCTGAGAGAAACTACTTCAAGGTTGTTGTTCGGGAAAGGCGTTTTTTCCATTCGTGATCTAATTATCTTGCTTGTTTGAGTATCAATTAGTGTCTAGTTATTGATTTTTTTTTCTTATTGACTGAACATTAAAAAAGTCATTATTGTCTTGTCTTGTTTTGCTTTCGCTTTCATTACCCCCCTTCTTGTCATCCTGTATAACAAACAACTCGGCAGGAAATCAAAGCAATAGCTCAAAATAACAAGTGACTATTTTTACTGTAACATTTGGAGTCAGGTCTCTTTTGCTAAACCCTGACCGTGCACCTCCAGCTTAGATGTAATACTAATTATGGTTTGGCAGGTGCCTATTACTGGGCTATTGCCATAACAGCTATTATCTTCTCTGTGGTCCAGACTGTAGGCACTTCCCAGTAATTGCAGTCATTCCATAAATAATAATTAAAGCAAACATTATGATAAGTATGTATGTTTTTTTTAATAATTTCTGCTTGTTTTTCACTGTTTTCATTACAGGGACTGTGCAGCAACAGACCTGGACAATACAAACGACTGCAACAGGTGAGCTACTGAGAAAAAAATAACATAATTAAAAGTACTACTACAATGTTCCATACTCTGGGATTGTCAGTCTCGACTAAACAAAAGGTAAAGAGTAGCTGTTAAACTTGAGAACTACCACTAAATGATGGATGGAGATGTAGACAGATTACCCGAATGTGTGTGAATGAAAAAAACACAACTTCAGGTATGTTTTTAATGAGTTAACAGCATCATAACATGACTAAAAGCTCACAAGAACCAATTTGTTTAATATAGGGCCTTTAACTTATTTAAAAAACTGATATTTGTACTTAAAAAGGAATACAAAATCCACATGTTTAGCTTGAAGGTGCTTACAAAGTCTAACTATACAGTTGGTAATAGCATTTAAGATAAGATAAGACTTTATTGATCTCACACAGGAGAAATTTACTTGTCACAGTAGCTCCAGGTAGGGACAGTTTGAGGCTACGTTTATACGGCGACGATCAAAACAGAAGACGCAAAAGTGGCGTCTCGTCTTCATTTTTTTATCCCCGTTTAGACGAGCGTTCTCAACAGGAAATGTTTGTTTATACCAAGACGCAAAAGTGGGCGAATTCGATTGAATATGCATGCCAGGCCGCTAATATAATGTCAGAGCGACCTTTTTCAGGACACCGACAGCGGCTCTCATTACGGTTGTTTCGCCCTCGATGTCGGGTCGGAGCTCTTCGCTTAATGCAACAAGAGCTTGTTTAATCATTCTGAAGTTTTCCACCCAAGAACTGTCAGCAACTAATCCATTCTCAAAATTGTCCCACCACTGACTGGTTCTGCCCGGTCTTGTCCAAACTCACCTCTGTCGCCTGCGACGTATTGTTATTGTTTTTACCGGCTTGGCGCATCCAGTCAGCTGTATGTGACGTGAACATGTTTTGCGCTTCTTGCCATTTAGACAGAGACACGACCCGGGCCGTCTTCAAAACTCCACACTCTGGAAGGAGTCTTCAGATTTTTGCGGTTTCAGAGCCCGACGGCGCCGCCGCCGTGTAAACGAAAGACACTTCCGATAGAATATTTTGTCGTTTTCAGTCGCAATCGTCCTCGTCTAAACGGCCCCTGAACAAGAAGACAAGTGCATGCAGCAAGAATGGCATAAAGATAGGTAATAATAATAATAAAATAAGTAATAATTCGAATAATAATAATAATAGTAGTACTAGTAGTAATAATAATAAAAACAGTGAGAGGGAGAGTATTAAAAAATTGGAAAAACGATATTGCACGGTAGGACTATACAGTGGAGTTATACAGTCATATTTAGCATGACTGTAGCACTGTTTTTTTAGGCATGAACATTAAAACTATTTGAAACTTTTGTGAGAGTTTTGTAAACATTGACTTGAACTCAAAGTCTGTCCAACTGTCACAGGAAGTCTCTTAACTGAAGATGTTTTGAAAGTTAAAGTGTAATACGGACGCGCTGTCGTTGGCAGGTCTCTGTTGACCTTCGTACAGGCCTGGCTGGATGATTACAGTGAGGACTTCAGGGACCGTCCGCTCCACGCGGCGCTCAGGCTGCTCCTGGACCACCTGACCATCAGCTCTGCCGTGCACTCACACATGCGCACTCAGCCCAACTTCTGCTCTCTGGCCGGGCAGGCGGAGGAGCTGCTCAAGAGGTTCCAGAGAGAAGGTGACCGCCACGAACTATTGTACTTCAAACTTCAAAACACAACTTTAATCAGCCAGTTTACTTTTTTATTGTGGTTTGGATTACACTGGTCTGCACATCTTTGGACTCGATCTGCTTCCGAGATAAAAGTGGCTAAATCTCATTTATATTGATAAGATGAACTGAGAATCAATTGATAACTGTGCTGGTTAGCTCATGTATTCAAGATATTTAATGATATTGTTTTACATCAAAATTGCATCTGTTTATACAATAGATTTAGGCATTTTTGCTTAAAAATAATATTTATATTTGAAAATATTTAACTTGCACTTCTTTATCCATCGAGAAATAAACAAGAAATATCTTAAGACATCAGGTGCACACGATTTCGAGGTGTCTCTCTTATGATAAAAGGAGAGGTTCAATTTGTCAACTGGACAAAGTTTGTTTGGTTGAAAACGTTTCGCCGCTCATCCGAGAGGCTTCGTCAGCTCTGGTTCTAGTGCTGGTTAGACCCTGTTTATATCTAGCTGCAGGGAGGAGCTCCCTACACTGAAATCGTTCTGAAACTATCTCAACTCATTTGTTCCTTTTTGTTATTCGAATTTCTCTGGCGTCTAGTTTAGCATCTCTATTCAGACTAACGACCGTCTCCACCCCTCTGTCGGTTGTTAGTCTGAATAGAGATGCTAAACTATACGCCAGAGAAACAAAAGAGACAGATTAGTTGAGATAGTTTCAGAGCTCTTTCAGTGTAGGGAGCTCCTCGCTGCAGCTAGATATAAACAGGGACTAACCAGCACTAGAACCAGAGCTGACGAAGCCTCTCGGATGAGCGGAGAAACGTTTTCGACCAAACAAACTTTGTCCAGTTGACAAATTGAATTTCTCCTTTTATCATGGATTCTACCTGGACGACTGAGGGACTCTTCACGCATCTCTCTTATGTGAAATCAGAAAATATTTGATGTTAAAACTGTAGACATATTAAAGTGAATGTATGTGAATGTGCAGACGCTTTCAGATAGAACTGTTGCTTGTAGACACACTGGACCTTCTGATAAACGACCGTTTTTAACTTATTTTGCATAAATTTCCTATTTTGACCCAATACTATATCTTGGAAACTTTAGCCAATCAGCACTTCTGACTTACTTTTTCTTTATTAGTAACATAAACCAAGACAAATGTCACTACTTTTGTTCCGGAAGCATTTTGCTTGTAGACCAGTGTTAGTGAAGAGGGATGCTAGTTCATTTACAAGTCTCTAACGGTGTGTTTACAGTTCACTGTCCTGGTTAGGGATGCACCAATCCAGCTTTTTCAGTTCCGATATTGATCCCGATACTAAGGCTTTAAGTATCTGCCGATAATCAATATCGACCAGTGGAGGGACTAAAAATAAACTTTATTTTCCTGACAACAAAAATTGTCGTGTGACAAAATGTGTGATTTAGCGTTTTTTTATCTCCAAAGTAATGACTAAACTCAAACTCAAACATTATGAGAGTTTTCTGGACCAGTAAATACTAAATAGTCTTTATTTATTTATTTAGTTCATAAAATATAAAGCCATAAACAGTCGTAACATTAAACATAAGAAATTAATGAAAAGGAGCAGATAGAAGAGTAAACAAAATAATAATAATAATCACGTACCTTATATGTTTTTTTTTTTTTTTGGGTTACTTTGATAAGGAAAAGCTTAGATCACACAACCTTACAGTAATAAGAACAGGATGTAAATTACACAAAAAGAGTCTGGTTTTATTTTTCAAGCAGGTAGCAGTCTTTGATCGGTCACTCTTGATGGTAACTACATTTTAATTAGCCTTACTAAAGCATGAACAAAGACTAAATTAGTTAAAATAGTACTTATTATTACCCTAGTCCCAACCTCTTAAATAAAGTGGTATCCATTAATGTTTTAGGTGATATTTAACAAAGAACTCCACAAAACTAACTGTAGCATTGATTGTTTTCTGCACACTTTAGATGCAGAGTCCAGTCTGAGCTCTGCCCAGGAGCCGTCCCAGGCTGAGTACTGCTCCTGTGACGACGACTCCGGATGTGAAAATTCTTTGGATCTCACAGACGTAATGGATTTTGCAACTGTATCCATCGCAGAACAACTCACTCGCCTTGACGCGGTACATACCAACACTTAATCGTTTCATATTTCGGGAATAAGTGTCTCTGTAAGCATAACCTCACCGTGTTTTTGATGTTGCAGGCATTATTCGTCAAAGTGGTGCCTTATGAGTGTCTGGGCTGCGTGTGGTCTCAGAGGGATAAGAAAGAAAATCTGTCTCCCACTATCAAAGCTACAATAGCACAGTTTAACGCTGTGACTAATCAGGTGATGTTGTGCCTGCTGTGCCCGTCTGTGGATGCCACTTCTAGTCCCACGTGCTCCAGCCGCCCCCCGTCCACCCCCACAACCAGGGCCAGGGTCATCGAGAAGTGGATCCGAGTAGCACAGGTCTGCACACAACAATTTCTACTACTACTTTTATTAAAGGTCCTATATTACACAAAATGAGTTCTTGTGAGGTTTAAGCCATGTTATAATATAATATAATATACAGAGTTGTGCTTTGTTTCATTCACACATGTAACAAAATGCTTCCGGAATAAAAGTAGTGACATTTTTCTTGGTTTAGGTCACTAATAAAGAAAAAGTAAGTCAGAGGTGCTGATTGTCTATAGTTTCCAAGATATAGTATTGGGTCAAAATAGGAAATTTATGCAAAATAAGGCAAAAACGGTTGCCTGGAAGAATCCATGACTCATCGCTGTACCAGCGGCGAGTCTGGTAACGCTTGGTCCAGAATGCGCTGCTGTTGTGCTTAAACAGACAGCTAAGTGAACCAATCAGAGAACAGTTAACGGACAGCGACGTGAACCAAGCCGGTAGGAAGCAATGCAAAAACATCTTTTTTGAAAAGAAAGGCCTCTAGAGCTGTCAGCTGCTGTGGTTTTAAGGAATCGATGTGTTTTAGGTCATTTAAGACCAATTTTACAGTTGAATGGAAGGGACGTTGCGGGCAAAGGCGGGTGCACTGACGTCACCATCTTTGAACGAATCAGAATCGCGGAGTCCGTTGTTAACCGGGGGAGCGAGGGTGGAGCGAGGGTGTCCAAATGGTATCGCGCTGTATAGCAAATACAGAGAGATATCATTTGGCTGGCCAGGTAACAAAAACGGTCATTTATCAGAAGGTCCAGTGTGTCAGTTCTGTCTGAAAGCGTCTGCACATTCACATGCATTCATTTAAATATGTCTATAATTTTAACATAAAATATTTTCTGATTTCACATAAGAGAGATGCCTCGAAATTGTGTGCCCCTGATGTCTTAAGATATTTCTTGTTTTTTTCTTGACGGATAAAGAAGTGCAAGTTAAATATTTTCAAAATATAAATATAATTTTTAAGCAAAAATACCTAAATCTATTGTATAAACAGATGCGATTTTGATGTACAGTGAACCCTCGCTCTATCGCGGTTCACTGTTCGCGGACTCGCTGTTTTGCTGATTTTTTATTTTATTTTATTTTTTTTAATTTATTTTATTTTTTTATAGTGTAACATTTTTTTTAATAGTGTAACAATGTGGTCTGCGTCCTGATTGGCTAAGAGACTAGACCAGGTCTAAACCAGAACTAGACCAGGTCTGAACCAGGATTAAATCACTCGGCTTTTGCGTTCGTTTGTGCGTGTTCGGTTTGTGGCTCGGGCTGAGACGACGCGGTCCGGGCGCCGCAGTTCTATCTCGTGCTCGCAGCCCCGGTGTACACGCGACACACGCTGCATTTTCTCATATTTGTCTCTAGTTTAAACACTCAAAATTTCATAGATTTTCAACAAAATGTATTAATAGTGGCGCGTGGGGGGAGACACGGCTCCAGGAGCCTCGCCAGACACGTTTATTTGTCCACGATAAACCCCTCATCGTGGACAAATCCGTGACAGAGCAGCACGTGTTGCGCACTTTTCCAAGGGGTTGGTGCGCGTCTCATCCCGGGACGTGGCAGTGCTCCTCGCGCGTCTGGCGGGGCTTCCGGGGCCGTGTCCCCCCCCACGCGTCACTTTTAATACATTTTGTTGAAAATCTATGAAAGTTTGAGTGTTTAAACTAGAGACAAATATGAGAAAATGTTAATTCCAGTCTGAGAAAAGCGTATAATGTGTGTGGTGAGGCGTTTACAGCCTTAAAACATGTAGAATAATTGTAAAATATAAAGTTGTCCTACTTCGCAGATTTCACTTATTGCGGGTTATTTCTGGAACCTAACCCCCGCGATAAACGAGGGATTACTGTAAAACAATATCATTAAATATCTTGAATACATTAGCTAACAGCACAGTTATCAATTGATTTTCACTTCATCTTATCAATATAAATGAGATTTAGCCACTTTTATCTCGGAAGCAGATCGAGTCCAAAGATGTGTAGACCAGTGTAATTTGTTAATTTGTTTTCTTTTCAGGAATGCCGACGCTTGAAAAACTTCTCCTCTCTCAAAGCCATCCTCTCGGCTCTCCAGTCCAACGCCGTTTACAGGCTGAGAAAGTCCTGGGCTGCCGTAAACCGGTGAGTGTGGAGTCACGGTATTTTAACAGCTTTATTGGTGTTGTACATAATCACTTTGTAACGAGAGTGCTGAACTCTGGTCTGTCATTCTATAACAATAACTATAAAGCTCGAGTCAGTAAACCTCTGTCTCCATGGTGACCTGTATGTTTGGGTCAGGTCATGTACAAGACTTTCCTGAAGTGTCACCTTTAAATGGTTGTTTTTATGGGGAATGTCTTTGGTGGATGCAGTAACAGTAGCTCTCAACAGTAGCTTTCAAAGGTCGGCGGTTCAAATCCTGCTCTTGACATAAGAATCATCATTGGTTGAGCGGTCAGATCCACTGACCCACAGGTTGGTTGGTACGATTCCAGCTCCCACAGATGAATGCTGCCGTTGTGTCCTTGGGCAAGACACTTAACCCACCTTGCCCCCAGTGTCTGCGTACACTGGTGTGTGAATGTGTGTGTGAATGGGTGAGTGGTTCCTTGTTGTAAAGCACTTTGAGTGCCTTGAAGGTGGAAAAGCGTTATATAAAAATGTGACCATTTACCATTTGTGACCATAACAGTAGTAAATACAAATGAGTATATCGTTTTTTGTGCTATGTTTTCTCATCTATTTGTATTTAAAGGAAAAGTAACGTTTTTTTTACAATTTGAGCCTTATTTTGGTAATAAAACAAGTTGTTTTACTCACCCATAGCACTTTGGTGTCATATGGAGCACTTCCAGAGATGTTTTAGATTAGCGTTAGCCTAGCGCAACTTCTAGCCATAGCTCGGGGCATATAATATATTCCCCGAGCATGTAATATGCCCCGTGCGGGCTCCAAATAACACAAACTTTAGCACTTTTCAAATCATAGAAGCTCGATGTCTTAGTTTACGATTTCATTTGAAGCAAAAGTGGCCTGTAATCCGAGATTTATCCATAGTTTTCAGCTTTGCGTTTCATGTTTGGGTCCCGGGAGCTGAGAGCACAGTCCACACATGCGCACTGGCCTCCTCATCTACTCGAAACTATGGCTAAATCTCGGATTACAGGCCACTTTTGACCACACGAAATCGTAGGCTAAGACATTGGGCTTCTATGATTTGAAAAGTGCTAAAGTTTGTGTTATTTGGAGACCGCAAACATGTGCCCCGAGAACTCAAGTTAACGGATACGCTACAACATAACTTCTACGAAACTGCTCCAAATGACACCAAACTGCTATGGGTGAGTAAAACTACTTGTTTTATTTCTGAAATAAGGCTCAAATTGTAAAAAATGTTACTTTTCCTTTAAGTGTATCTTTATTTTATGCTGTTCATATATTTTAATTCCAGAATTGAATAAAAATGTTTCATTATGAATTTCCCAATACGGTCAAACTGTTTTATTTTTTTGTTTTACAACCTTTAGTCTTAGCCCAGCCATAGATGTTACAAAATTAATCCTAGACATTACAAAATGAATACTGCAGTAGTCGTAGTAGTAGTAGTAGTAATAGTAGATTTCACAAACATTTCCAAATACCATTTTAACAAACACGCCTAATGCTTTCAAATTACGACCTGACACCAAACAAGTCCTAAGTAGGACAGTTATTGTTTAACTACACTATAAATATTCCCCATTGTTCTGACTATCACTGTATTTGACATGTTATTTTTTCTGTAGGGACAGTATGACCACATTTGATAACCTCTGCGAAACCTTCCCAGATGTAAACTGTGTTCTGAGCAAAGGGGAGCCTCTAGAAGTGGTGAGTAACTTATAAATGTACAGCGGTAATTACCATTGTGTGCTCTAGAGTAACTACTATTTAAAACAGATAGCTGCAAATGAGCCTGAATGAATGATAGTGAAAGAATAGAAAGTATTTCTTCGATCCAAAATATGTCTGCTATGTCCTGTGGATTTTCACTTATTACATAAAATCATTGACGTGCAGTGACACATTGAACTGAGCGTTAATTTGAAACTAGACGCCTTGGGCACAATGTGTTCCCTTTTGCTCAGTCACCTTCAGATGTCCGTGTCACAGTCACTCACTAAATCAGCAAAACGATACAGACTACGGTCTTTCATACAAGGAAACTATGGAAAGTTTTAGCATTAGCATTAATTACACAATATGGTACAAGTATAGAATAGTACGAGTATAAATGAGATGATCAAAACAGAAGTATTCGATCCAGACTTGAGGCTGCACTTTACTAAAACGCAGTGAATAGGATGGAAATAGTAACTAGGACAAAGAGGGATGAATATAAAAATAACTAATAACTCACTTTTTCTGATTTTACTACTTATAGGTTTGTGTTTGGGCAAAAGGAACATTTTTGTTTGAGTCTATAGACTACTGACAACATTTCCCCCAAATTCCAAATAAAAATATGATCGTTTAGAGCATTTATTTGCAGAAAATGACAAATGGTCAAAATAACAAAAAAGATCCATGTTTTCAGAGCTCAAACAATGCAAAGAAACAAGATCAAATTCATTTTAAAACAACATAATACTAATGTTTACACTTAAGAAGAGTTCACAAATCAATATTTGGTGCAATAACCCTTATTTTTAATCACAGCTTTCATGCGTCTTGGCATGTTCTCCACAAGTCTGTCACATTGTTCTTGGGTCCTAGTTTAGACCTGGTTTAGTCCTGGTTCAGACTGGGTTTAGTCCTAGTTTAGACCTGGTTTAGTCCTGGTTCAGATCTGGTTTAATCCTGGTTTAGTCCCATTTTTAACCAGGTTTAGTTCTGGTTTAGCCCTTGTTTAGTCCCTGTTTTAACCTGGTTTAGTCCTTGTTTAATCCTGGTTTAGCCCTGGTTCAGTCCAAGTTTAGGCCTGATTTAATCCTAGTTTAGTCCTGGTTTAGTCCCTTTTAACCTGGTTTAGTCCTAGTTTAGACCTGCTTTAGTCCTGGTTCAGACCTGGTTTAGTCCAAGTCTTTCACATTGTTCTTGGGTGACTTTATTCCACTCCTGGTGCAAGAACTGAAGTAGCTCAGCTTTGTGTTTGTGTTGTGGAATGGAATGGCCGTAAGACATGTACAGATGCTGATTTCAGAAAAAAATGCCAGTCTCTTATTTTTTCCAGAGCTGTATTTTGTAGTCCTGTTCCCATGTTAGAAGAAAACACTAACCATCTCTTAGTAGAGTGTCAAAAGTACTGAAAATCAGATACTAATAAATACTTAACAGAATCAAAACTAGATACTCATTTGAGCAAGTATCAATACTAAAAAAGTTACATTTACAGGACATAACTTAAGCCTTCCTGTATAGTTTTAGCTTGAACTGTGTCAGAGTTTATAAGAGCACAGAGTATGCCCGTGGTCTAGAGACAATAGAATGTGATTTTTATAAAAATTGTCGTTGTGGTATTAGAATCTGTATTGAGTATCGAGACTATTTTAGTATTGTGACTAGGGATGGGCATTCTGTGAAGTTTTCTTCATCGATCGTCGGGAGAATTAATGAGTAATAATGGGTTAATCGTTAACATATTTAGTATTAAAAAGACAAAAACCATTCACTCATGTGTGTCGCTTTTACTATGTCTGCCGAGGCTGTGGGAACAGGCGCTTCTCCACGGGAAAGTAAATCTGCAAATCAACATGCGTAGAGGTGGATTAAAGCGAGGCGACACGCATCCTGCAGCCTCTGCTAGCGCGCTCGGAGTTAGCCGCTTTGGGATCCGAGCTAACCGCTGCTAGCCCGCTGTCTCTGTCCTACATCCTCCACACAACCCAGCCGTATCTGCAGCAATATTTTATTAAGTCGTGAAAACCTTTGCCCTCCACGGCACTGATGGGGAGCATGTCTGTTTCGATCATCTTCGCTATCAGTTCGGTGACCTTCTCCTGGTCTGTGCTAGCGCAGAGTCCAGGCTAGCCTGTGATAGAGATGATGAACCGCCGCCACCTTCTTTTACCAGACTTGGATGTGCGGTGTTCAAATGATAAATCATTTGTGTTGTCGATGAGGTATATTTGTATGCTGCATTGCAGTGCTTGCAGTGCGCTTGGTCATTTTCTAAATTAAAGTGGTCCCACACAACACTTCGCCGCGACCTCTTCATGTTTTGGCGATTGACCTACGGAAGCTCGCATACATCAACTGAGGCGCGCCAACTGAGGCGACGTGTTTTTTGTTTTGTTTTGTTTTAAAATCGGTTTGTCGATGAAAATGAACTTGCTCGGTGAAATTCTTAATGATCAATTATCGGTTAATCGATTAATTATGCCCATCCCTAATTGTGACAATTCTATGTCTAGTAATTTACACTTTTCACTCTAGGGTTAGGCTCAGTGTTAAAATGACTAAATGATTACACTTATAGTAAAAAAAAAAGCTATTTTTAATTTCATGATTCAAGATTTTATTATGATTGTCATAGAAAAACAACAAAATTATAGTACAGGGGGTCCTCGGGTTACGACGGTCTCGGGTTACGACGTTTCGTGGTTACAAACGCGCCCCCATTAAAAAAAATATGTATATATTACGCGTCATTCCGTCTTACGCGGTTTAGCGTGGTAAGAGATGTAAACAAACGCGAACGGCGCGCGGCGCACGGCGCAAGAATACTCTTTGTTGTGGTTGTAGGGCGGAGAAGACGGCCTCGTGTGTGTGCCCAATGTGGGCGGAAGTACCTGATGTGGGCTCTGATCTGCTCCTATGAAAGCGACAGTGATAACCAAGCAGCGTAGTGGTCTAATTATTGAGATGGAAAGGTTATTGGTGCTTTGGTTGGAAGATCAAAGGCAAAATCCGGTTTACGACGAAATTCGGGTTACGACGCGTCTTAAAGGGACAGTGTGTAAGATTTTTACCCGTTAATTACTGAAATTGAAGATACCCATTCAAAAATACATTGTTTTCCAAGCCTTTTCACTTCCATCATGAAATCAAAGTATTCTGTTGGACTTAGATATAGTCACATAAAAGGGGGATCTTCCCCATATAGAGGCAGCCATTTTGAATACGAGAGCCGCAGAAGGACATTTGGGCTCATCCTTCGCCGAGGCTCCTGCTAATAGCTGCTCATCCGCGCTGCATATGGCTCCCCCCTTCCCCCCTCCCCTTCCCCTTCTCTCCTTCGCTCCTCTGCTCCCATATGCAGCCAGGAGCGAAGGAGCGAAGGAGAGAAGGGGAAGGGGAGGGGGGAAGGGGGGAGCCTCGTGTAAAGAAGCATGCTGCTGGATCACACATCGTAATGGATATAACACGTATTTTGGACTAAATTGTTTTATTGGATTTTATTCGCTGGATCCTTATGGACAGATTGAGACCAAGTTTATGATGAAATACAGAGTTTGACCTGTGCAGAGCCTTCAAAGGTAAGCTAACAAACCTTGTTTTGTGCTTTTCTGTATAAAAGCCCCATGTGCTCGGGGAGTGATTGTTTTGCAGGGAAATGAATTGCATAGTCAAAAAGAGGAGACTGTAAGGTTTCATTTGATGTGTAGATTGTCATGAATCATGATCGGGATTGTGTGTTTTCATGCGAAAAAAAAAAAAAAAAAAGTGTTTTATGTATACAGCGGTTCGTGCACGCGAGCTGGCGGCGCTACGGCGCGCCCGGGTGACCCTCGTGGTCTGCCATAGCCAAAAGAGGAAGTGGAATAGCTACTAACCACCTATGCGCCACGAATCCTACACACTGTACCTTTAAGAATGGATCAACGTCGTAACCCGAGGACCCCCTGTACAGTTTTGATATAAAGTGTAATCTGAATTTCCACTTTATTACTATATTATTACTGTGTTGTAAAGTAAAGTGCAAATTGGATTATAGGTTAATGAGTGAAAGATGAGATGAAGATGAGTTTTTATATGCACTCCGAGACACTTAAGTCTGACCTAGACCTTTACTTTTTAACAATAAACAGGATACTCGGGTTAATATATAATGCTGGCTTAGTTGTGTTTCATAACTTGTCTGACATGCTTCTGTAATCCGTTTTTCTCCACAACACAACCATGTAATAAACAAACCCCCAAGTTAATGTACGGTAAAGTGTGTGTGAAGCCTGCTGACTCTCGCTCTGTTGGACAGGAGGGAAGTCAGGCCAGCGTGGATAGCGTGTCTCCAAAGATATCCAAGAGGTGTCCGATCTCCAGGCAAATGGTGAGACGTGCTCCGAGCTAAAATTCAACCCCGTCTGACTCACTGAGAGCTGAGGAGTCAGAACCTGTTCTGAAATACAGTTGGAATATGATCTGATATGATGTGGGGCAGGGTTTTAAGCACTTCAACCGTCTCATAGAAACATTCACATCCAGTTAAGAGTGTCACCTATTTGCAAATCCAAAAACACACTATTTTATCTAATTTCTCCTCCAATATGGTCACTGTAATAGCTGGAGACAGACGCCTATAATCTCCAAAAAAGTGACTGTAGTTTTAGTGAAATTCATAGTTATTTGTTGAACTGCCAAATTGTATTTCCTTCTAAAATAATTTGCCTTTTTAACAAAAACAAGTAGTATGTTTTTGCTTTTTACTACTTTAACACAGAGGGCAGAGGAGGCGGACCCTTCCTGACCCTCTTCCTGACCCATGGGGTTCGGAATGATGTAAAAGTAGAACCGTTGTCATAGCAATTAAAAATTAAAAACAAAATATTCTGTCTTTTTAGTGGTTAAAAGTCGTGCTGTCAGACGATGAAAACATTAATCTAATTAATTGCAGGTTTTGTAATTAATTAATCTAATCGCATTAATCGCATTTTAATCTAATGAGAGAGAGAGACAGAGAGACAGAGAGAGAGAGAGAGAGAGAGAGAGAGAGATTGAGAGAGGGAGAGAGAGAGGGAGAGAGAGAGGGAGGGAGTGAGTGAGAGATTGAGAAAGAGGGAGTGAGAGAGAGAGAGATTGAGAGAGAGAGAGGGAGTGAGAGAGGGAGTGAGAGAGAGATAGAGATTGAGAAAGAGGGAGTGAGAGAGAGGGAGTGAGAGAGAGGGAGTGAGAGAGAGAGATTGAGAAAGACAGAGTGAGAGAGAGGGAGTGAGAGAGAGAGATAGAGATTGAGAGAGAGAGGGAGTGTGAGAGAGAGAGGGAGTGTGAGAGAGAGAGGGAGTGAGAGAGATAGAGGGAGGGAGTGAGAGGGAGTGAGAGAGAGGGAGGGAGTGAGAAAGACGGAGTGAGAGAGAGGGAGTGAGTGAGAGAGAGAGAGAGAGATAGAGAGAGAGAGGGAGTGAGAGAGAGAGAGGGAGTGAGAGAGGGAGTGAGAGAGAGATAGAGATTGAGAAAGAGGGAGTGAGAGAGAGGGAGTGAGAGAGAGGGAGGGAGTGAGAAAGACGGAGTGAGAGAGGGGGAGAGAGTGAGAGAGAGAGAGAGAGAGAGAGAGAGAGAGGGAGTGAGAGAGAGAGAGGGAGTGAGAGAGGGAGTGAGAGAGAGATAGAGATTGAGAAAGAGGGAGTGAGAGAGAGGGAGTGAGAGAGAGGGAGTGAGAGAGAGGGAGTGAGAGAGAGGGAGGGAGTGAGAGGGAGGGAGTGAGAGATTGAGAAAGACAGAGTGAGAGAGAGGGAGATTGAGAGAGAGAGAGGGAGTGAGAGAGATAGAGAGGGAGATTGAGAGAGAGAGAGGGAACCCACTTTGTGATTGAGTTTGTCAGTTTTTCTTTGCTCATTCGTTTTACAAATTCTGCGAGAGTGATTTTGGTGTTTTTTTGAAGTGCGCTCACGCTCGCTCTGTCACCGGTAATAATGGAACTTGTCCGGACGGGTTTATCGTTCAATTGGTCCGTCAGGCTGGAGCAGCTTCAGTGATCAGAAATTTCTTTTTGACAAAAATTCCAAATCACGGCGTTCTTGTCGATCGTCCCGTCTTCGTTCTTTTTATAAATAAACTCGCCGTTCAAAGGCCCTGGCAGCGGTTTGTTCACCGCACGACAAATTAAAAATGTGCGCGTATTGAATTGCCGCTCATAATTAATTGCGTTAATTTTTATAACGCGCTAATTTGCAGTGTAAATAATTAATCTAATTAACGTGTTAAACTGACAGCCCTAGTTAAAAGTCCTCAGAATGTTGCCAATAACAGATAGAAGAATCATAAAAATTATGATCCATAGGTTTCTAAGTGATGAAAATTTTGCACCGTTGCCATAGCGAATAACAATTGGGAACCAAATCTTCTGTGTGTTGAGTGACGACAGGTCCTCAGAACCTACAGACAAGAGGATGAAACCAAAGTGTGAATGTAAACACACCTTACATCTGGCCAAGATTTTAAAACTTCTACCAGGTTATTAATCTTGTTTTCAGATTTATTATCTACTTACTAGTTCAGAAACTGCTTAATTCTAGTGTAGAGGGAGTTTATTTTAAGAGAACTTGTCAAGTAATATTATCTTGCTGCATGGACGGATAATTTCACTACTTTTAAGTCATTTTCTGATAGATTTAAGTGCTTATATCATACATTTTTGTAAAGTTTTTTGTAGTGTGTTGCCATAGCGAATTACAAAATACAGTACTTTTGCAATATGATCTTGTATGTCACCTAAGGGAGATTTTCAAATGGAGTGTACAGAATAAAAGTGCCACATGAATGCTAAAACGCCAAAAGGGAGCTGCACTCACCGGCGTGGGAGGAGGAGGAGACCTATCTTTAGCCCCACACGTCTCCCATGATCACTGGGTTTATATGGGTCGGTAATAATAGCCCTGGCCACTGTCTTTTATGAGTCTTACGCACATTCTCTGGGGACAGAACATGAAGCCACGGCAGCCACTAATGGAGGTTTTTTAGGGCTCACATGTCACACCTATGAGTATTCTTTAGTTGACGTGGCGTGTTTTGATGTTCACAGAGTACGTCATCCGGAGTGGTACCGTATCTGGGCACTTACCTGACAGTACTGACCATGTTGGACACTGCTCTGCCTGACACCGTGGAGGTAAATAAAGTTACTAGTGGATTTATACACTTACAATACAGTGGTACCTCACCTTACGAACGACCCAACAAACGAAAATTTCAAGTTACGAAACGCCTTCACGTTAAATTTTGGTCTCTAGATACGAAAGAAAATTCAAGTTACGAAACGCGAAATCTCAAAAATTCAAATAATGCGCGCTCAGCCACACACATTATACGCTTTTCTCAGACTGGATTTGTCTCTGTTTAAACACTCAAACTTTCATAGATTTTCAACAAAATGTATTAATAGTGAAGTGTGGGGGGAAGAGGGAGGGCGGTGTGTGTGCGCGTGGACACGTGTGTGATAGCGCAGCATGACCCGGCGCAGGGCTGCGAGCACGAGACCCGTGCTCAAAATGTGCCTCCTCTAAAACAGGATTAAACCAGGTCTGAACCAGTTCTAAACCAGGTCTAAACCAGTTCTAAACCAGGTCTAAACCAGGTCTAAACCAGGATTAAACCACCGCGGCTCTTACCTGTGTTCGTTCATGCGCTCGGACTGCGTGCGGTCCCCTCCTCGCTGCTCGCCTCAGCTGTGACTCGTGAGAAACCAGGAAATACACGGCGCTTTAATCCACCTGGTCTAGTCCTGGTTTAGTCCAGGTTAAGTCCTGGTCCAGTCCACGTATAGACCTTGTTTAGACCTGGTTTAGTCCACGTTTAGTCCTGGTCTAGTCTCTTAGCCAATCAGGACCCAGAACACAGTGTTACACTATTTAAAAAAAGTTACACTATAAAAAAAAAAAATGGATTGGGGAACGAATCAGGCCTTTTCCATTGAAATAGCTACTCAACCTATGAAAAATTCACGTTACGAAACCACTTCTGGAACGGATTAATTTCGTAAGGTGAGGTACCACTGTATTCACTATAATCCAAAAATGGTCTGTAGTGATAATGTGCAAAATGAAACTGCAAAATAATCATGGATTTTTTTCCCCCTCGCATGGATCAGTCACGATCACAATCAGGTGCTTTGTGTTACATTTTGTATGAAAAGCGCTTTATAAATATTGTTTGATTGATTCAATTTTGTTAAAAAGAGACAAATAGAAGATGAGAGAATTTCTATTAAAACTGTCCTGTATACTTCTTATCTTTGGATCCCCCCTGTAAAAATATATTTTAAATCTCTAGTTAAGGTGAAAAAATATATTTAAAAAAAGACATTTGCACATATGAAACAAATGACTACATTGCACAATTATTCAGTATTTATGGGTGATTCTCCAACTGTCAAAGAATTTGTGTCTCAGGCAGAAATGAGAAAAACAAAAACACGTTTGTCATTTTTTTATTCATGCTGAACTTACTAGACACAAAGACAAACTTACAAAAACTTAATGATAGATAAATGACATTTTTATTATATAAAATATGGTTTTATATTGAGTGTTTTTGCTGTATGTCCTTTGTCCCTTGTCCAGGTTTTTTGATTCAACAGTAGCTTCATTGACAAATGGCACAGAAATTCCTTATTTTAATGAAAAATATCATGTGCTTGAAAGATATATTAGTATTTTATTTATTTTTCATAAAAAGAACACCTGTCCCTAGGGATCACTCATTTCATTTTGTCGACTTGAACCACATCAGTTGTGATGTGACAGGAGTAGGGTTGCCAACTCCCTGAAAAATAAATACCGGTCGGCCCGATCGCCTTCACCCTTCGTGGTGTAGTGAATCTTTTTAGCCCTTTTTTGTATGTGTGAAGCGATTTTTTTTAAACTATTTGACTCAAACCGGAATTGAATTAGTCCTGCTTAACTTACAACTGTATAAATTAATATAAACAGGGATGAAAGTGAGCAGGAATGAAAAAAGCTGAAAGTCACTGAAAAGCTAGGGGGGTTTTGAACTCTAGATGCTCTGAGATGCTCTGGGGTCATTCCAGCCAATAAAAACTAAGATGTGAACCACCCATTTTGGGGGGAAAAATTCCCTTTTCCTCTTGATGATCCCACTTTGCACGAACTTCTCACAAAATGTGACTTGCACTGGATGGAATCAGCTCAGGATGTGTAGTCCGGACAGGAGCTGCTGACAGACTCAAGCACATTTCTAAATGATCATCAGTCATGGTGGAACAGGACTTAATGATCTTCATGTGGGAAAAGGCTGACTCACATAAATAAGTTTTCATAAATCTATCTTCATTTTATTTGATAAATGTTAATTTTAATCTTAAAATAAGCCAAGCAAACTGTACTGCACTTAAACACTCTGTGCCCCGTTTTTGGACCCCCACCCACAGTTTGAGGACCCCTTCTTTGATTTTTTTTTCTTTATTTTAAACCTGTTTTTCTACCTGGAGTCACATTCTCTTACTGGTTTTGCAGTGGTATTTACCTCTGCACATTTACCAAATGCATGTGACAAACAGATGCATGCAGAGGGGAACGAGCTGGAGTACCGCTCGGTCATCAGTGACTTTGTAGACTGGTGTGGGCGCAACCACCTGTGCCTTAACACCAGTAAGACAAAGGAGCTGGTGATCGACTTCAGGAGGAGACCACTACCTCACTCACCGGTGAACATCCAGGGGCAGGACATAGAGACTGTGGACAGTTTCAAGTACCTGGGAGTTCACCTCAACAATAAACTGGACTGGTCCCACAACACTGACGCCCTGTACAAGAAGGGCCAAAGTCGCCTCCACCTCCTGAGGAGACTGAGTTCCTTTGGAGTGAGCAGGCCTCTGCTCAAGACTTTTTATGACTCTGTGGTGGCCTCTGCTCTCCTCTACGCTGTCGTCTGCTGGGCCCCGAGCAGCACAGAACGGGACAGGAAGAGACTTAATAAGCTGGTTAAGAGGGCCAGCTCTGTCCTGGGCTGTCCTCTGGACCGTGTAGAGGAGGTGGCTGAGAGGAGGGTACTGGCCAAATTCATGTCCATTAAGGACGACACCTCTCACCCTCTGCACCGGACTGTAGAGGAGCTGAGCAGCTCCTTTAGCAGCCGACTGAGGCACCCCCAGTGCAAGAAGGAGCGCTACCGCAGATCCTTCATCCCCACCACCATCAGACTGTATAATTCTAACAAATAGGCCAGACGTGCAATATCCTCCTTTTTCATGTTGATGCTTGTTGTTACTATTATCATTATTACTATTTTCCATTATTATTATTATTATTACATATTACTATTTGCACTATTTATTACTTACTTTATCCCCTCCCTGCCTGCATGCACTTTTTCCCTCCTGTCCAATTGTCCTGGAGCTACTGTGGCGAGTAAATTTCTCCTGTGTGAGATC
Organism: Paratrypauchen microcephalus; assembly: GCA_036785185.1. Classification (NCBI taxonomy): domain Eukaryota; kingdom Metazoa; phylum Chordata; class Actinopteri; order Gobiiformes; family Gobiidae; genus Paratrypauchen; species Paratrypauchen microcephalus. The sequence goes on along the minus strand of JAVJIX010000181.1, from coordinate 274,281 downwards.
AATAAAGTCTTATCTTATCTTATCTTATCATTTGTGCACTTTTATTAGACAAAATTCAACCACATGTCGCTGTAGACCTGCTCTGTGCTGTACACCTGCTCTGTGCTGTAGACCTGCTCTGTGCTGTACACCTGCTCTGTGCTGTACACCTGCTCTGTGCTGTTGACCTGCTCTGTGCTGTAGACCTGCTCTGTGCTGTACACCTGCTCTGTGCTGTAGACCTGCTCTGTGCTGTAGACCTGCTCTGTGCTGTACACCTGCTCTGTGCTGTACACCTGCTCTGTGCTGTTGACCTGCTCTGTGCTGTAGACCTGCTCTGTGCTGTACACCTGCTCTGTGCTGTAGACCTGCTCTGTGCTGTTGACCTGCTCTGTGCTGTTGACCTGCTCTGTGCTGTACACCTGCTCTGTGCTGTACACCTGCTCTATGCTGTACACCTGCTCTGTGCTGTACACCTGCTCTGTGCTGTAGATCTGCTCTGTGCTGTACACCTGCTCTGTGCTGTACACCTGTTCTGTGCTGTTGACCTGCTCTGTGCTGTAGACCTGCTCTGTGCTGTACACCTGCTCTGTGCTGTAGACCTGCTCTGTGCTGTACACCTGCTCTATGCTGTACACCTGCTCTGTGCTGTACACCTGCTCTGTGCTGTAGACCTGCTCTGTGCTGTACACCTGCTCTGTGCAGACGCTGTAACATAAATTTAGATTAGTTTTTGCTTTGCACTTCTAATCAGAGGCATTGAGGAGGGAGCTTGCGTGCGCTATGAGCAGGAGGAGCGAGAGCGTGAAAAGGCGAGGAGCGGTGCACTGACGTGGTTTCCGCGTGTTCCAGAGGAGCGCACGGGCTGCAGTGCGAAAAACACGGTAAAAGTTTATTGCTAAAGGCAGTCATCACAATCATCTCGAGACCAAGACCGGACACCGATCGACTGGTAGATGGGGACCGACGTATTGGGCACCCTGTTTTAGACAATATTTTTGATTCACACGGTAATACGGGACAAAGTGCGTCCCTTTTCAGCTCAATACGGGAAAAGTACTTTTGTTTCTGAATACGGGACGATTCCGTTTTCCAAGGGACGGTTGGCAACCCTAGACAGGAGCTCATGTTAGCATAGCAGCATTAGCTCCATGGAAGGAAGGGAACAAGGTCAAGTTTTGCAATCCAAGAGTAGGTTTATTGGTCGGCATTTCCAAACACCTCATATTTCCTTTGAATGTACAAAATAATTAGAAAAATCCCATTTTATATTGTGTATTTTGAGTATATTTTATGCTAACTCTAAAACAGAGATTAGCATGCTAATATGCTAAACATTGTCATTTCCACAACAGTCATTTCCATCACTTTATTTATTGTTATTGATTATTATTATTTATTGAATATTTATGTAATTTCAACACAGCCACTATCAGTTAATGTTTCTACACATTGTGATGAAGTAGAACAAATCTAAATATTTCTAAAAATACAGTATGTGTTGGATTTTCTGAGAAATATCATGACCAAATTTCACTGTAGTTGGAGAATCACCCTTATTTATTTTGCTAAAGTGTAAAAATCTGGGTTCAGCACAGGCAGATTAAGTAAGTAAACCAGGAAAAAGAGAAGAGCTGTGTTACGTGCTATTCAACATTCCAAACAGACAATCTGGTGAGTTCATTTGCTTGAAAGAAAATAAATGCAATGCAAAACATAATTTCATAAAACCAAAAATAAAATAAAATATGAACTTTTTGAATGCATGTTAGGAGTTACATTCATAAATTTGATCTTTTGTTTTATAGGGTGGCCTCATAAACTTTGAGAAGAGACGACGGGTATGTGTTTTTCGGAGTTTCACACGTTGCTGTTCAGTAGTTACGTTACATAACTCCACACATGTTAGAATCCTCTGTTCTTGACTGTTATTGACTTATAAAATCACACGTCTGTCTCATTGTCATAAGCTAACATTCTTTTGTTTGTTTTTGAAGGAGTTTGAGGTTCTGTCTCAGATCCGGCAGCTGCAGGCGTCCTGTTCCCTGTACGACCTCCATCAGCATCCTCAGATCACCTCCTGGCTACAGGGACGAAAGCTCCTGTCCGATCAGGAGAGGTGAGCCGGCACGAGCACACGGCACATCACATGGCCAGGGACAACAAACGTGCTTTATGTAATCTGAGGTTCACAAGACACAAATTCCATAGTGTGTTTTTTACATGTGCAAATGAAGGTGTGGTGCTTTGTTTCACATTGTGTACATTAACCAGACACAGTGGTACCTCACCTTACGAAAGACCCAACAAACGAAAATTTCAAGTTACGAAACGCCTTCACGTTAAATTTTTGTCTCTAGATACAAAAGAAAATTGAAGTTACGAAACGCGAAATCTCAAATTCAAATAATGCGCGCTCAGCCACACACATTATACGCTTTTCTCAGACTGGATTTAAACTTTTCTCACATTTGTCTCTGTTTAAACACTCAAACTTTCATTTCAACAAAATTATTAATAGTGAAGTGTGGGGGGAAGGGGGAGGGGGGAGAAATCTGCGCTCTGACACGTGTGATAGCGCAGCATGACCCGGCGCGGGGCTGCCAGCAGGTCTAGACCTGGACTAAACCAGGACTAAACCTGGACTAAACCAGGACTAAACCTGGACTAAACCAGGACTAGACCAGGTGGATTAAAGCGCCGCGCGCGGGTCTATTTCCTGGTTTCGTTTCGAGTCACGGCTGAGACGAGCAGCGAGGGGGAACGCACGCAGTCTGAGCGCATGAACGAACGCATGCAAGAGCCGCGGTGGTCTAGACCAGGTCTAGAGGAGGTCTAGAGGAGGCACGGTTTGAGCACGGGTCTCGTTCATGCGCTCAGACTGCGTGCGGTCCCCCTCGCTGCTCGCCTCAGCCGTGACTCGAAACGAAACCAGGAAATAGACCCGCACGCGGCGCTTTAATCCACCTGGTCTAGTCCTGGTTTAGTCCTGGTCTAGTCCAGGTTTAGTCCAGGTTTAGTCCAGGTTTAGACCTTGGTCTAGTCCTGGTATAGTCCACGTTTAGTCCTGGGTCTACAGTCTCTATGCAGAACACAATGTTACACTATAAAAAAAGTTACATTATAAAAATAAAAAAACTTTGATCGGGGCCTTGGAACGAATCAGGCCTTTTCCATTGAAATAGCTACTCAACTTACGAAAAATTCACGTTACGAAACCACTTCTGGAACGAATTAATTTCGTAAGGTGAGGTACCACTGTATATTATGATCTTTAATTCTCTACAACTGATTTAACAACTTGGCTATTCCACTTTACGCGTTGGTGAATACATAAACATAATTCAGGTCACAATATGATCATAAGAACTTATTATGTCACATTAACTTTCATTCACAAAGATTTTTCATTGAAAGTTTGATATGTGCCATTAGTATAGTAATATTTTCAAAATCTATTTTACTGCTATTCCAGCCATTCTTAATAAAAGGAACTATACATTTATGTCACTGATAATATCTCTTGATGATTTTTGACAATTTTTCAAAACTGAGATATCTGTTGCTTCATTTGGCAATAATAATTTTGACACACGTTTACTCGCCGCAAATGGGTTTATTAACTCTTATTTAACCTGAAATTTTAGCACTCAATATTAGATTTACAATGCTACACTCGCACTATCATCATTAGAACAAACAATGCTCCCGACTGTGTTTCTTGTTCTCTGTTGTAATCAGTAGAATGTGTGTTTGTGTTGCAGTTATGAACTTTCCAGACAGCTGGAGCCGCCCGTGGACCTGAGCTCCCCGACCGCCTGGAGTCACCGCTCCATCACAAAGAAACTCTCCTTGTAAGCCTTGTTTACCTATTTGATTCATTATTTGAACTGCAAATTAAAGTATTATAAAAATTAACGCAATTAATTATGAGCGGCAATTCAATGTGCACATTTTAAATGTGGCGTGCGGCGAGCGAATCGCTGCCAGGGCCTTTGAACGGCAAGTTTATTTATAAAAAGAACGAAGACGGGACGATCAACAAGAACACGGTGATTTGGAGCTTTTGTCAAAAAGAATTTTCCGATCACCGAAGCTGCTCCAGCCTGACGGATCATTTGAACGATAAACACGTCCGGACAAGTTCCATCGTTACTGGTGATAGAGCGAGTGTGAGCGCACTTCACCAAACCACCAAACCGACAAACTACCAAACCAACAAACCACCAAACCACCAAACCGACAAACCAACAAACCACCAAACCAACAAACCACCAAACCGACAAACTACAAAACCGACAAACCACCAAACCGACAAACCGACAAACCGACAAACTACCAAACCACCAAACCAACAAACCAACAAACCACCAAACCGACAAACCACCAAACCAACAAACCACCAAACCAACAAACCACCAAACCACCAAACCACCAAACCGACAAACCACCAAACCAACAAACCACCAAACCGACAAACCGACAAACTACCAAACCACCAAACCGACAAACCGACAAACTACCAAACCACCAAACCACCAAACCGACAAACCGACAAACTACCAAACCACCAAACCAACAAACCAACAAACCACCAAACCGACAAACCACCAAACCAACAAACCACCAAACCACCAAACCACCAAACCGACAAACTACCAAACCGACAAACCACACTTGCAGAATTTGGGAAACGAATGAGCAAAGCGACCACAGAAAAACTGACATCTCTCTCTCTCTTTCTCTCTCTCACGAGATTAAAATGCGATTAATTAGATTAATTAATTACAAATCCTGTAATTAATTAGGTTTATTTTTTAAGCCCTAGTTTGGACATGTACCTGTTTAGGTTTGCCTGTTTACTAGGGATGCAAATTATTGATTCATTCATTAATTGATAGTTGATTGACCTTATCGATCGATTTACGATTAACTGATAAGCGGCGTTTTTCACCTGAATTTGAGTGTTTCAATAGGGTCTTTAAGAATATAAGCTATAGTAACATAACACTGAGTCATAAATATATCATAGTATTATTATATTGTATATTCCTCAATTAATTATTCCTTAGTAAAAAGCAGACAAATGTATTGATGCTGAATAACAAAATACAGAAATCCCTCGCTCTATCGCGGTTCACAGATTTATTTATTTTATTTTTTTCAAATTTTTTTTTATAGTGTAACATTTTTTTTATAGTGTAACATTGTGTTCTGTCCTGATTGGCTAAGAGACTAGACCAGGACTAAACGTGGACTGGACCAGGTCTGGATCAGAACTAGGCCGGGTCTGGACCTGGACTAGGCCAGGAATAAACCACCACGTGCCGCTGCTGGTTTCGTGCGGCTGGTTTGTGGCTCGGGGCTCGGGCCGGCCGCACGGGGCCAGCAGCGGCACGTCCGGGCGCATTCCGGGCGCCATGGTTCGATCTCGCCTCGCGCGTACACCGGGGCTGCTAAGCAGTGCCGTTGGCGCCTGCGGCCGGCTGTGAGTCAAGCTTGGCACAGCGCGGTGCGCGGTTGCCTTGTTTCATGACCACGCGGGTGCGCATGTCCGCGATTAGCGATTAATTACAATTAATTCATTTTGTTCGACCAACGTCTTAATCGACAATTAATCGTTAATCGATTAATTGTTGACATCCCTACTGTTTTCACACAGCCACACTGGGTTACGTAACATTCTGTGTGCTTAATTCACTTCATTTACACTTTTAGTTTAAATGATTTTTTTAGGTGGAGGGTTTTGTTTCTCCATCGAGATTTTGTTTTGAATGGAATGTTCCACAAAATAGAATAAAACCTACAAAGCTCTGCCAAACCAAGTATAGTTTAGCAATAAAACCTGGAACTGAATAAATGAAAGATGTTTATGCCGTACTGTGGAACATTCTAGGCAAATCAGTAACATATCCAAGACAAGCAGGCAGGTGACTGACCTTCTACCAGAAAAGTTACATAGTGCAACTTTAAATATATTCTTATTTTGATCATTAACATGCATTTTGTCCACAGTCTCCGTGCGATGAGTGAAGGATCTAAGAAGCTGCCTCCAGACCAGATTAGCGTGTCCTCGTCCGGCTCGAGTGGCTCTGAAATGGAAGATCTGTCCTCTCCAAACTCCATCCCCCTTCAGGTAACACGGGTCTGCTCCTCCGGCTCCTCCGGCTCCTCCGGCTCCTCCGGCTCCTCCGGCTCCTCCGGCTCCTCCGGCTCCTCCTCTGTGCTCCCTGTCCTGTCCAAGAACTGTTAGAAATGTACTTTTGCATACATTTAGAACAGTTCCTGGATGTACCCAAATCTGCTGATTTCCATGGAACAGGGCAAAACAAACAAACAAAAAGTCTAAGTGTAAGTCATGTGCGCTCGTCTCTGCACCGCTGTGTTTCGCCTCCGTCAGCAGAAAAGCAGTGGACTTTGAAGTGTTTCTTAGAGGCTGTTTTTGTTCCATGGAAATCAGCAGATTTGGGTATAAATGTTTGCAAAAGGTCATATGGTGTCGTCTTTACAAAGGCGACGCTTGACTAACTCGTGAGGCTATTATTATTATTATTATTATTATTATTATTATAAAGGGTTTACCACCTGCTTGTCTCCATGGAGATGTTATTAACTTGCCTGGAATGTCCCACTAAAACATAAAACATGTCTCCGTACACACAAGCATGGGACACCACAAAGCCACGTTACAGGTCAGATCTGTGGATAGGTGACAACGCTCTCAGTACTTTAATCAATTTAAAAGATTAAAAGAGGTTTAAGAACATGCTGAGAAACATTCCAGGCCAAGCAATAACATTACCATGACTAGAGAAATTACATAGAGACCACTGCAAAATGATCCGTTTTTCTGATTTTACTACTTATAGGTTTGTGTTTGGGCAAAAGGAACATTTTTCTTTGAGTCTATAAACTACTGACAACATTTCCCCCAAATTCCAAATAAAAATATGATCATTTAGAGCATTTATTTGCAGAAAATGACAAATGGTCAAAATTAGGGATGCACCGAGGTGAAAATTTTAGCCGATACCAATATTAGCCAATATCGATATTTTATTTCATTTTTAATTCTGAGATAACATTTTATACAGACTGAAAATCATGCAAAATGAATTTTTGAATGTCTTTTATTTTCAAAACGTGTTCTGACTCCATAAAGCTTAACTTATTTTATTCAGAAAACCCCTGTGAGAAACACAAGGATGATAAATCCCCATGTCACTCTTAACCAGCGGGAGGATTGCGAGTCGCACAGTCCTGCTTGGTGGCATGAAGTTGGGGGTCTGGCAGAAACCAGGGTTCTGGCAAATTGTCTGTTCGTCTGGGTTCTAAAAATGTATTGATTATGCTAAATTTCCCGGTGTAATTAACTGTTCTGAAAATGTGATTCAACTGGACTTTGTTTTGATTACATCTTCTGCACAAACACGTCCAAGGTCACAGCTGGGGCCTTATCTTACACAGCACTCTACAAAAGAAAACAACACATTCCATTCGGCTCACACTGACATTTTTATGTAAAACACTCTTTAGTAAGTCTGCCTCTGCGTCAGTTTCCGATCAATTATTGATTTCCAATCTGACCCCCCCCCCCCCCCCCCCTTCCTTCTGTTGCCAAAGAAAAAGATCACCGTATGTTTATCTCTCCGATTGTTTTTTCTGTCATTACGTGTTGTAAAATTGTCTGCATCTTTTTTCCCTACTCTGTTGTAACCAAGTTGGCGCCGTGAATGGCCGCCCTGGTGCTCGGAGTGTCTGTCCGCTCCAGGTATCGAAGCAAGTTCCTAATGTTGTGAACCTGTTCACTCATGGCAATAAAAACCTTCCTGATTCCTGATTAATCTGCATTTCACATGGCTCCCACATCACCACATACTTCAGGTTTGGGGGCCATTTTGTGTATTGCCAAGAAAAGGAACTGCAACACATTTTGTCAAATTACAATAAACTTAAACATGGACAGATACAAGATAAACACAACGTTTTATAACCAAGATCCCTGTACAGCTCGACCTGATTAAGGACAGCTCCCAGTGCTCTGCCTGAAGTGTGACAGAACTTTTATTTGTTTTTCAAAGCAACGTATTTATAGTACTGACAAATATCGGTTGTCAATATTGGCCCAGATTTACATATCGTGCATCCCTAGTCAAAATCCAGATCAAGATCCATGTTTTCAGAGCTCAAACAATGCAAAGAAACAAGATCAAATTCATTTTAAAACAACATAATACTAATGTTTACACTTAAGAAGAGTTCACAAATCAATATTTGGTGCAATAATCCTTATTTTTAATCACAGCTTTCATGCGTCTTGACATGCTCTCCACAAGTCTTTACATTGTTCTTAGGTGACTTTATTCCACTCCTGGTGCAAGTGTAGAGATGCTGGTTTCAGAAAAAAACCCGCAGTGGTCTGTTATTTTTTTCCAGAGCTGCAGTGCGCCTTTAAATTTTAAGTGGTGTCATTATGATTTCACAATGATCAACGGAAAATGGAGTGCTGTCTTTATTTTATTGCTCAACTTGCCTTTGAGATCATATATTACGCAAAACTCTGAAGTTTAAGCCGTGTTGTAATGTTGTTTTTGGTATAATGTTCTTACCTCATCAGAAACATACCTGGAGTTGTGTTTTGTTTAATTCACACGTCTGAGTAATCCTGCCTTAATAGTTTAGTATCTACATCTCCGAAGCTCAAAATGCTCTGTTCCACCTTGTGATGTCATGAAGCGGTAGTTTTCTAGTTAACAGTTAACAGCGTGTTCCAGAGCTGGACTGGGACAAAAAAACGGCCCTGGCATTTTTGGCTTAGACCGGCCCCTCATAATTAGCGGAGCACAACACGTAGGACACCTGTTTTGGCTTCAGAACGGTGAATTTCACCGAAAGGTGAGCAGATTTTCATGCCTGTCCATCACCTAAAAGTCCCGGTACTATCCTAACATTACTACTGCTGACCTGCTGTGCCTGTGCTACACTTCCCTGGTCACTCTGTCCCTCGGGTTCCCTCGGGATCCCTCTGGTTCTCTCGGGTTTCCTCTGGTTCTCTCGGGTTCCCTCAGGTTCCCTCGAGATTTTTAATCGTTTAGCACGCAACTTCTCCACACCTCCTTTCTGCCGCTTCTCCATGTTTCCACCTCAACACTGAAACTGTCGGGGATCAGTGCAGAGAAAGGGGCGGGACCGCTCTCGTAAGCTTCTATATCCTGATTGGTTCAGTCCACTGTCTGTATTGAAGATGGACCAATGGGCTGCCTCCTCTAAATTGTGGACCAGGCTCTAAGTAAAAAAAAAATTAAAAAATTAAAAAAACAACAGCATCGGCCCCTAGGACTGTCAGCCCACCAGGAAAATGCCTGGTGTGCCCGATAACCAGTCCAGGCCTGGCGTGTTCTGTAGAGAAATTATCCAAATGATTCTACTGAAGGTGAATAGAGTATAAAAACACAATGGGGCACTCACTGTATGTTTTTCTAACATGTGTGAATGAAACAGAACACAATGGATACATTTTGATGAAAAAACATTATAACATAGATTAGTAAATAGAGTAATATGGGCCCTTCAAAGAATGACAGCAGAATTTTCAAAACAATGGAGCCATTTTGATCTCATTCTCAACCCACTGTGTGTGTGAGTGAGCTCTAAAACTGAATGCCCCTTAAACCTCAAATATGAGTTGGTTGTCGACATAAAATTAAAGTATGAAACATGAATGAATGCTCCATTTGTCTGTGGAGACAGTCCTCATTTCATCACAAAACCCTCTTGTGCATTGTTCACTGTTTGCCCTAATATAGGCTGTACAAACAATGGTCGTCTTTTAGAAAGCAAACACCCTGCACTCGTCCTCTGAGACACACTGAGACACACTGAGACACACTGAGACACACTGAGACACACTGAGACACACTGAGACACTCTGAGACACACTGAGACACACTGAGACACACTGAGACACACTGAGACACACTGAGACACACTGAGACACACTGAGACACACTGGACTCAACCTCAGGCTGTGAGCTGTGGTCAAGAAACACTATGTCTTATATCAGCCTTATGACAGTAATTACTAATGGATTTATATATATGGATTTATGTTATGAAAGGGAGCAGAAAGAAGAGTAATCTTATGTTATCTGCCCCTTTCTTCCTTTTTCCCGACAAAACAATAACACTGATAGTGACAATAAAATATTTCATCAATACATTCCATTTCAATCACAGTTATGAATGCTGTAGGTAAGTTTTACATGTTGTTTTACAGATTTGAAAACTGTCTTTGTTCTAAATCTTCTCACTTTACATCACAGCATTGTATATGACTCATATGATGGTATTTTGTAATGTTTATGTAGTTTTATTACAATTGTCTATTTATTTGAAGTTATTCTACACATTGTAATATCGTACTTAAAGGTCCCATGGCATGAAATTTTCACTTTCTGAGGTTTTTGAACGTTAATGTGAGCTCCCCTACCCTGTTTAGGCCCCCTCTATGGTTAAAAGTTGTGAAATGTGTAAACTGAGCATTTGCGATCCTTTTCTGCGTTTGAAAAAAGACAGCTCAAACGGGCGATTCTGAACAAGGGAAGTTTCTGACGTCACATTCAAGAAAAAATGCAAATGCAGTTCCACCGCCCGTCTGGATTCTCCCCACCGTCTCTGGAACTCACGCCCAGAGAGTTTGGACCGCAAACGAGCTACGCAATGCGAGATGCGTTTTTTTATTTGCCTGGAGGCACGTGAGAGTGTTTCCAGGCTCGGATGTCCTTTATCCGAGACTCTGAACCTCTGAAACAGCAGTGGTTTAATTTTATTTTCTGTGGAAATGTGTTTATTCTTCAATGATCAAAGGAGAAGTTCAATTTGTCTTCAATTTTATTCTTCAATGGAAATCGTCTCATATCTTCCTCTGCGCTTAAACGCGGAAGTGGGGCCAGCGCACATCGCACCACTAAAGAGGAAAGAGTGGAGAGTTTGGCCATGCCCCCACCCGCTGCACTGGCCTGTCTCTGTCCTCCTCATTTGCATTCAAGCAACAACGCCTAGAATGGAGTGTTAAAGAGGGATGTTTTTGGCTCTGGCTGTGTTCACGAGGCTTTCTCATGCACTGAGTGTTGATTTTGAAGAAGGATTCATTTACAGTATCAGGGAACCATTAAGGAGCCATATAAAAGCATTAAAGGTCCCATGACATGGTACTTCTTGATGCTTTTATATGGCTCCTTAATGGTTCCCTAATACTGTAAATGAATCCTTCTTCAAAATCAACACTCAGTGCATGAGAAACAGAGATAAGATGAGAAAGAGTAATTTTTCTCTCTCTGAACAGGCCATTATGGGCGTTGTTGCTTGAATGCAAATGAGGACAGAGATGGCCTATAGTAGAGGGTGGGGGCGTGGCCAAACTCTCAGCTCTCAGCTGATCCATTTCCGCGTTTTTGCGCGGAGAAGAGATGAGAAGCGTTCCATTGAAAAATAAACACATTTCCACAGAAAATAAAATTAAACCACTGCTGTTCAAAGGTCCAGAGGCTCAGATAAAGGACTTCCGAGCCTAGAAACACTCGGACGTGCCTCCAGGCAAATAAAAAAACGCATTTCGCATTGCCTAGCGCATTCGCGGTCCAAACTCTCTGGGCGTGATTTACAGAGACGCTGAGACACAGACGGGGGTGGAGCTGCATTTTTCGAGCTGATGTCAATAAGGTGCGTTGTTGAGAATCGCCCGTTGGAGCTGTGTTTTTTTCTAATGCAGAAAAGGATCGCAAATGCTCAGTTTAGACATTTCGCAACTTTTAACCATGGGGGGGCTAAACAGGGTAGGGGAGCTCACATTAACGTTCAAAAACCTCAGAAAGTGAAAATTTCATGCCATGGGACCTTTAAGAAGTGGGATGGGATGGGATCTTTAAGCTTTTTCCAACTGTACTGACACATGTGATTCTGTGTCTTCTGCAGACCTTTGCCAGCTCTTGCAACAGCGAGTCAGACTTCACTGAAGTTTCCTCCTCCTCCTCGCCCACTCCCTCCTCCTCTTCCTCGGACACCCAGCTGGACTCCCTGTGCTCCCCCCCGGAGTGTGGAGGGGCGCGTCCAAAACCTACTCTGGGCTCACACAAGCGCTCCGTTTCCATGACGTCACTTCCAGTCTACAACCGACAAGTGGCCGACTCCTGCATCATACGGATCAGTGTGGACTTGGGCCACAACAACGGGAACATGTACAAAAGTATACTGGTGAGAATCATCTGCTTCATACTTATGGATGTGTGAATCTCAAGATAAAGGTAGATATTTCAAAATAATTTAAAAATATGGAAAACTGCAGTGGATTTAGGAAAAAATTAGAACTTACTTTACTTTACTTTACAACATTTTCAGAACTTTTCCCCAAATTCAATTGTTTATCATTATGGCAACTGTCCTAACTTTTCATTATTCTGAAAAACCATGAATTCTTTCAGTTTTATGTGTGGCCAGATAGAAGCCACATAGAGTTCCATATGATAGAAAAGTTAGTAACTGAGTTTGAGAAAGTTTTGCACAATTATTAAAAAGAAACAATAAACATGTAATCATTCTTAGAAAGCAATGAAGCAACGAAATTATGATTTTCTCACCACTCGTCGAGTACAATGGAACAGGAATGGGGCTTTGCTCATACAAACCTAAAAACCCTCCCAAATCTTTTTAAAGAAGGCATTCAGGAACAAGAATATACAGCTCTGGAAAAAATAAGAGACCACTGCAAAATGATCAGTTTTTCTGATGTGTTTGGGCAAAAGGAACATTTTTGTTTGAGTCTATAAACTATTGACGACATTTCCCACAAATTCCAAATAAAAATATTATCGTTTAGAGAATTTATTTGCAGAAAATGACAAATGGTCAAAATAACAAAAAAGATCCATGTTTTCAGAGCTCAAACAATGCAAAGAAACAAGATCAAATTCATTTTAAAACAACATAATACTAATGTTTACACTTAAGAAGAGTTCACAAATCAATATTTGGTGCAATAACCCTTATTTTTAATCACAGCTTTCATGTGTCTTGGCATTTTTTTAATCATTCTTAGAAAGCAATGAAGAATGGGTGAAATGCATAGAGCACATTTTTCTACAAGCGTAATATTAACATTTCTGTGTTTTGATCACTTTATTAGATTTCTTAGTTAACCACAAAGCATATTCAAATGGTTCTTTTAAAGGAAAACGTTTTTACAATCTGAGCCTTATTTCGGTAATAAAACAAGTTGTTTTACTCACCCATAGCACTTTGGTGTCATATGGAGCACTTCCAGAGATGTTTTAGATTTGCGATCTCCGTAACGTGAGTTCTCGGGGCACATGTTTGCGGTCTCCAAATAACATAAACTTTAGCACTTTTCAAATCACAGAAGCTCGATGTCGTAGTCTTCACTTTCGTTTGAGTCAAAAGTGGCCTGTACAGTGGTCCCTCTCTCTATCGCGGTTCACTGTTCGCGGCCTCGCTGTTTCGCGGATTTTTTTTTCCAATTTTTTTTTTTTTTTTTTCCAATTTTTTTTATAGTGTAACTTTTTTTTTACAGTGTAACATTCTGTCCTGCGCCCTGATTAGCTAAGAGACTAGACCAGGACTAAACCAGGTCTAAAGCAGGTCTAAACCAGGACTAAACCAGGTCTAAACCAGGACTAAACCAGGTCTAGACCAGGGATGGTAGGGACAGAGTCTCAGATTTCCTTCACGAGAGCGCCTGGGTGACAGGGGGTGTGGCCTTTGTTTACTTGCACGAGCCATGGAAGAGAGTGCGAGCCGGACCATGGAAGAGCCAAGAATCAACATGGACTCTTCCAAGAATCAACATGGACGGGCCCGCTGCGGCGTCCGGGGGAGCCGCAGCGGGCGGAGGACACTCGCGCGCACAGAGGAGACAGTGGCTCTTCCCCGTGAGAGGACGAGAGGAGAACCCGACCCCGTCCTAGAGAGCTGTGGAGTATTGGCGACGCATTGATAGCGGACTGATTTTGGAGCCGGGGTGAAATGCAACCAACTCTTGTGAGCGCAGGTTAGTCTTACCTGGTCTTGTGGTGAGGACTGGTGCTCAGAGGCGTCTGTTAGCGGTTTGGCACTGTTAGCAGTGGCTTGAGTCTTGCCCAAAATGATATCCAGGTCGCTTTCCACTCGACTTTCGCACATGGCATGGATATGTGGTACCAAAACAAACACACGTGTCCGCGCGCACGTGCCCGCGCGCACGTGCCCGCGTGTCACGTGCCCCCCCCACTATTAATATATTTTAATGAAAATCTACAAAAGTTTGAGTGTTTAAACAAGAGAAAAATGTGAGAAAATGTTAATACCAGTCTCAGAAAGGTGTATAATGTGTCTGGTGAAGCGTTTTCAGCCTTAAAACATGTAGAATAATTGTAAAATATAAAATTGTCCTACTTCGCGGATTTCACTTATTGCGGGCTATTTCTGGAACCTAACCCCCGCGATAAACGAGGGTTCACTGTAATCCCAGATTTAGCCATAGTTTCGAGTAGATGAGGAGGCCAGTGCGCATGTGTGGACTGTGCTCTCAGCTCCCGGGACCCAAACATGGAACGCAAAGCTGTAAACTATGGATAAATCTCGGATTACAGGCCACTTTTGATTCAAACGAAATCGTAGACTAAGACATCGAGCTTCTATGATTTGAAAAGTGCTAAAGTTTGTGTTATTTGGAGCCCGCACGGGGCATATTACATGCTCGGGGAATATATTATATGCCCCGAGCTATGGCTAGAAGTCGCGCTAGGCTAACGCTAATCTAAAACATCTCTGGAAGTGCTCCATATGACACCAAAGTGCTATGGGTGAGTAAAACAACTTGTTTTATTACAGAAATAAGGCTCAGATTGTAAAAAAAAAAGTTACTTTTCCTTTAAGTTCAGATGTATTGGGCTTGACTCCATCTACTGTTCACATTTAGATAAAACAGATAAAACACAGTTGAGTTATAATAATGTTTAATTTCTTGATATTTTGTAGTTGACGAGCCAGGACAAGACTGCCCAGGTCATCCAAAGAGCTCTGGAGAAGCATCACCTTGAACACATGGACTATTCCCATTTCACATTAACACAGGTTATCTCATCAGAACGAGGTGAGCAGTAACTCACACATTCTTATCAAATATGCTTGCTGTATTAAAGGTGCATTGTGTAACTTTTCTCTGCTTTGGCTGGAATATTTTACAGTATGTTATTAAACCTTTCTATCTTCATGGAGACCAAACCACACCAGAACATCAGAATGCCTCTTTTTCTAGGTATTTTTGAGCTATAAAATCACCTCTAATGTATCACTGGTCTACAAACAAAATGCTTCCAGAACAAAAGTAGTGACATTTTTCTTGGTTTATGTCACTAATAAAGAAAAAGTAAGTCAGAAGTGCTGATTGGTTATAGTTTCCAAGATATAGTATTGGGTCAAAATAGGAAATTTATGCAAAAACGGTCGTTTATCAGAAGGTCCAGTGTGTCTACAAGCAACAGTTCTATCTGAAAGCGTCTGCACATTCACATACATTCACTTTAATATGTCTAGAGTTTTAACATCATATATTTTCTGAGAGAGATGCCTCAAAATTGTGTGCACCTGATGTCTTAAAGATCCCATGACATGGTACTTCTTGATGCTTTTATATGGCTCCTTAATGGTTCCCTAATACTGTAAATGAATCCTTCTTCAAAATCAACACTCAGTGCATGAGAAAGACACATGTACAGAGTCAGAGTCAAAAAATAACTCCCTGAACAACTCATTCTGGGCCTTGTTGCTTGAATGCAAATGAGAAGGACACAGATTGGTAAGAGGAAGGGGGGGGGGGGGGGGCAAATGCGCCGCTGGTTCCTTGTGTTAGCGGTGTGCTGTGCCTGGCCCCACTTCCGCATGTGTAAGCGCGAAGGAGGAGAGGAGAGCCTTTTCAATGAAAAAAAACACATTTGTACAGAAAATAAAATTAAACCACTGCTGTCTCAGAGGTCCAGAGGGTCGGGTAAAGGACTTCCGAGCCTAGAAACACTCGCATGTGCCTCCAGGCAAATAAAAAAACGCATTTCGCATTGCGTAGCTCCTCCGCGGTCCAAACTCTCTGGGCGTGATTTCCAGAGACAGGGGGTGGAGATCCAGATGGTGGTGGAACTGAATTTGCATTTATTTTTTCGATCTGACGTCAATAAGGTGCCTTGTCCAGAATCGCCCATTTGAGCTGTGTTTTTTTAAACGCAGAAAAGGATCGCAAATGCTCAGTTTAGACATTTCTCAACTTTTAACCATGGGGGGGGGGCTAAACAGGGTAGGGGAGCTCACATTAACGTTCAAAAACCTCAGAAAGTGAAAATTTCATGCCATGGGACCTTTAAGATATTTCTTGTTTATTTCTTGACGGATAAAGAAGTGCAAGTGAAATATTTTCAAAATATAAATATAATTTTTAAAGCCCCAGTGTGTAGGATTCGTGGCGCTTAGGTGGATGGTGCTATTGCACTTTCTGTTTTGAAAACACACATTCCCGATCATGTACCATGACACTCTACACATCAAATGAAACCTTACAGTCTCCTCTTTTTGACTATGCAATTCATTTCCCGGCACAACAATCACTCCCCGAGCACATGGGGCTTTTATACGGAAAAGCACAAAACGAGGTTTGTTACTTAGCTTACCTTTGAAGGCTCTGGACAGGTCAAACTCTGTATTTCACCATAAACTTGGTCTCAATTTGTCCGTAAGGATCCAGCGAATAAAATCCAGTAAAACAATTTAGTCCAAAACACGTGTTAGATCCATTACGACGTCTGATCCGGCAGCATGCTTGTGTTGTTTACCCAAAACCACGAGCCTTGCCGAAGGCGGAGCCCAAATGTCCTTCTGCGGCTCTCGTATTCAAAATGGCTGCCTCTGCATGGGAAAAGGGCGATCTTCCGTTTTGTGCTTTTCCGTATAAAAGCCCCATGTGCTCGGGGAGTGATTGTTGTGCCGGGAAATGAATTGCATAGTCAAAAAGAGGAGACTGTAAGGTTTCATTTGATGTGTAGAGTGTCATGGTACATGATCGGGAATGTGTGTTTTCATGAGAAAAGAAAAAAAAAACAGTGAAAGGGACCGCGTTTTATTAATACCGTAGTTGTCGGTGAGAGCTCGCACAACGCCGGGTGCGCTTCATGCGTTCGTGCGCGGGCACGCGAGCTGTCCGCGTTACGGCGCGCCCGGGTGACCCTCGAGGTCTGCCGTAGCTAAAACAGGAAGTGCAATAGCACCATCCACCTATGCACCACCAATCCTACACACTGGACCTTTAAGCAAAAATGCCTAAATCTATTGTATAAACAGATGCGATTTTGATGTCAAACAATATTATTAATAATAAATATCTTGGATACATGAGCTAACCAGCACAGTTATCAATTGATTATCACTTCATCTTATCAATATAAATGAGACCAAAAATGTGTAGACCAGTGTAATAAGTGTAAGGTCTCCCTGTTTAATGCCAAACTGTGGAACATTCCAGGCAGATCAAGGAAATCTCCACTGAAACAAGCCCAAACTCAAACTGACATAGTGCACCTTTTAAGTGTAATAAATGAATGATTCCATGTTTCTGTGTTCTCCTAGAACTGCACATACCAGACAAAGCTAATGTCTTCTACGCAATGTCCACCACGGCCAACTTTGACTTTGTCCTACGCAAATATGAACAAGATCAGAAGAAACCGCTGAGTGCCACTCGGAGTCTGGGGAGATACACAAAGGAGGACAAATGTACACAAAAAGCACTTTATTAAGAAGTTTATTGACAAAACTTGTTCCTGGAGTTTAGAACGGTGAAAACATGTGCTGCCTTCACTGACCTCGTCCGTACAGGAACACTGAAATCTGAGGAGCCATTTCACGTTTGCCATTGGCTCCTTCGTAGTTTCTGTGTGTTAAAAAGGAAAGTGGGTCAGAGAGAAACTAGCGGAGATACTTTGAGCTGCTGCCACGAGCCGCATGGAAAAGTACTAATCACCCAGAGTCTACGGTGACATTAAACTTCAGTGGATGAAAACATAAAAAGAGTCAAATATAAAGATAAAAAAGTAGATTTATACGTGTAACTTGGCTTCATGTGTACGAAGTTTCTCATGTGTGCTGTATTGAGGCAGAGTTGCTAAAACGTTCCCTTACAATTCTAGGGTTCTGTCTGTGTTCTGGGCAGTTCTGAGATCATTTGAATGAATTAGGGAAAAAAAAGATCTAATTGCAGTTTTTCTAACCGGCATTGTGATTGTAATTGAGCAGATTTATATGTTAACACAGTGGTACCTCACCTTACAAATGAAAATTTCAAGTTACGAAACGCCTTCACGTCAAATTTTGGTCTCTAGATATGAATGAAATTTCAAGTTATGAAACGCGAAATCTCCAATCCAACTTTATTTATAAAGCACTTTAAAAACAACAAATCTCAATCTCACCACACACATTCTACGCTTTTCTCAGACTGGAGTTTCTCTCCCATTTCTCTCTCGTTTGAACACTCGAACTTTCATAGATTTTCAATGGAATGTGTTGATAGTGAAGCGTGGGGGGGGCACGGCTCAATATAGCGCCGAACGCACGAGGGGAGACACAACAACACATCATCAGTGTGGTAAAACTCACCTGTCTCACGACGGTCTAAACCCCGCTCACGTTCCCTTAGTGAGTGAACAATCCAACGCTTGGTGAATTCTGCTTCACAAGAGGAAGAGCCGACATCGAAGGATCAAAAAGCGACGTCCATACGGCGCAAGGCCGCGCTACACCGGGGCTGTGGGATGGAGCCGCGGCGCCCGGGCCGTGCCTCCTCCTCAGGGCCGAGCACGCGCGGGCCGAGCACAGGGTGATTTAATCCTGGTCCGGTCCTGGTTTAGTCCAGGTCCAGTTCAGGTTTAGACCTGGTCTAGACCTGGTTTAGTTCTGGTCTAGACCTGGAAGTCACATAGAAGCAGAGCCCGCCCTGAGCGAGACCCCGCGGTCTTTCCCGCCGATAGAGCACCTCCTCGGCCTGTTAGCTCACAGTGTCGGCCCCCCGGCTCTGGAGGTCACATAGAACCAGAGCCCGCCCCGCCCCGCTCTTATTCCCGCTGAAAGAGCGTCTTTCTCGACCTCTTAGCTCTAGCGCGGAACGCGCAAGGAGCGCGGAGACACGAGCAACGCGCTCCTCCAACGGCACTGCCATGTCCCGGGATAATCCTGGTTTAGTCCAGGTCCAGTCCAGGTTTAGACCTGGTTTAGTTCTGGTCTAGACCTGGTTTATTCCAATCAGGACGCACAACACAAATGTTACACTATAAAAAACAACAACCTTGGAACGGATCAGGCTTTTTCCATTGAAATAACTACTCAACTTATGAAAAATTCACGTTATGAAACCACTTCTGGAACTAATTAATTTCGTAAGGTGAGGTACCACTGTAATAGGATTTTGCTCACAGTTTTAAAACATCTTAAACTAAGACTTGAAAAAAAGACTGAAATATGAACTGACAAACTAATACGAGACATTTCTGAACGTGTTTGTACAGAGCTAAACTACAGAGTTAGCCGTTTTATGCAGAATAACGCAGGGTATTTTGTAAATTGTGGTACTGAATCGTTCAAATTATGATTTCGATTCAGTTCTGACCAATCATCAGGCACAATGGAACAGGGGAATGGGGCTTGGTTAATATACTGTAGACCTAAAAATCATTTAAAAAGTATTTTTAAAGTGTACAGAAAATATTCAGGATCAAAAGTATATGAATAACTGTTTCCAGAATAAAAACTTCAGTGAGAACCCTATGATTCTACGGGGACATACTGTGCAGCGTTGAGAATAATGCATCGTCTTTTGCTTCGTATTATTTTCATGCTCGTTGACATTGTGGTATCACCTTGACTTGTACAAACTGGTGGGATGACATTCCTCAGTCTGACTAAACATCTGAACTTTTCGAGACGGCACATCTGAGCTATGTTCACTATTCTCTCTGTCCCCTTGAGGACAATAAAAGTCTAACGTCTCACCTTAATCTCTCTGATCGTGTATTGATAAGGAAAGATGCTATGATGTAAATGAATGTAAATATGTACATGTTTTGATGTATTTAATTTAAATGAGATTTTTTTAAAATTTACAATGATGTTGAATTGTCCTGCTGCTAACACGTCTGAGAACAGCTCCACCATTTCAACAGTGTGAAAAGTGAATTTAAGATTATTTGAAATAATCCTTCTTCACCAACCTGCAGATCGACACTTCTGTTAAACTCATTTAACACACAGTGTCTGGAGACATTTGTACACACCAGGTTGAATGTAATGTTCAAAGAAAATAAAAACAAATACCACTCGTTCTAACGCAGTGTTGTGTGTCCTGTTGTGATGATCTGCCTGTGTCTGTGTTTATTTTATACAATTTAAGTAAACAGGATTTGTTATATTTTAAATATACAATATACAATGATGTGCAATGTACTATAAATTTATGAAAGATATATTTTAATAAACTTTAGAGGGAAAAAAATGAAAATATGCCATAACCATACTCTTTATAAAGGAAACCTATTTAAAAAAAATAATGCTTTTGTGTCGAATCATTCATTCATGAAAAGATATTTTGAATTTTGAAAATAATTCTGTTCGATGTCAAACTGGCAATGAACATGTAGTAGCCTTATTATTAGGGTTGGATTTTGGTATCAGTATCAGTATCGGTATCAGGTCATCGCCTAAATTCTTCTGGAGATGTAATGACACAAAATGACCACTGGAGGGCAGTATCAGACTTTTACTTCTTCACCTGCTCAGGCTCTTATTTATTATTTATGATCATATTATCTTATTTCCTCCAGTTTATTTCAGCTCAGACTCTGTGTTCTGTGGAAACAGACTTTACCTGATATTTCCCTCAGTCAGAGTCAGAGACACTGAGCCTGTTGTGTGGTTTTGTAGCCTTATTTTTTATTTTACTTGCACAACTTGGGCTAAATTTCATTTATTATTTATTATTATTATTTGCATATGATTGTAATCGATATTTGTAGGTTACTGTACTTTGTATAATATTTAATATTTCATTTTTACTCATTTTACGTCTTCATAATATTTATTCATTTATGTAGATTTTTGCATATTTGGATCTGCTGATCACTTTCGCGGGGCAACACTGAAATTTCCCATTGCGGGTCAAATAAAAGTTCTCTTATCATTTCAATTCATTAAAACTAAATCAAATCAGGGAACATCCTGCAGACTCCACAGGTTTGACTGAGGCACTGAGCCGCAGTCTGAACAGAACCAGGCCTTTGCGCACTCAGCACGAGGCTTTCACTGTGTGTGTGCGTGCACAGGCGCGTGCGCGCGTACGTGTACGGGGGGGGGGTGCACCGGTCAGCACTTCTGGAGGAGAAACAGGACACTGCTCTTCTGCATTATGGATGTTCAGTTCAGTGGGACCGTACAGCAGAGGACAGTGGGCTCCGGCTCTGGGCTCTGGGTTCTTGGTTCTTGGTTCTGGGCTCTGGGTTCTTGGTTCTGGGCTCTGGGTTCTTGGTTCTTGGTTCTGGGCTCTGGGCTCCGGCTCTGGGCTCTGGGTTCTGGGTTCTGGGCTCTGGGCCCAGTTTGGAAAAGTAATTTGGGTTTATAAGATTTCTGTATTACAAGGGCAGGGGACAGTCAAGGATTCTCTGAAAAATCGAAGCCGCTAAACAACTTTCAGCAACTTTCAGCCAATATTCAGGTAAGTACAGCCTAAAGGCAAATAAAAAGAAATGGCCTAAATGGGTCTCTAAGATTAAGTCATTAGTAATTAGCAAGTGTTTATTGGCCTCAAAATATTGAACAAACATTTTTTTTAAACAAGAGTTTTAAAGAATTCTATTTTCATCACAGAAAAGATCAGTATCATTTCCTTGACTGCAGCTGATTTGAGAAGTACTGATCTTCTCCAGGAGAGCTCCAGACGGTGTGTCCTGGTCTGATCTTCACCAGGAGAGCTCCAGACGGTGTGTCCTGGTCTGATCTTCACCAGGAGAGCTCCAGACGGTGTGTCCTGGTCTGATCTTCACCAGGAGAGCTCCAGACGGTGTGTCCTGGTCTGATCTTCACCAGGAGAGCTCCAGACGGTGTGTCCTGGTCTGATCTTCACCAGGAGAGCTCCAGACTGTGTGTCCTGGTCTGATCTTCACCAGGAGAGCTCCAGACGGTGTGTCCTGGTCTGATCTTCACCAGGAGAGCTCCAGACTGTGTGTCCTGGTCTGATCTTCTCCAGGAGAGCTCCAGACTGTGTGTGTCCTGGTCTGATCTTCACCAGGAGAGCTCCAGACTGTGTCTGTCCTGGTCTGATCTTCACCAGGAGAGCTCCAGACTGTGTCTGTCCTGGTCTGATCTTCACCAGGAGAGCTCCAGACAGTGTGTCCTGGTCTGATCTTCACCAGGAGAGCTCCAGACTGTGTGTCCTGGTCTGATCTTCACCAGGAGAGCTCCAGACTGTGTGTCCTGGTCTGATCTTCACCAGGAGAGCTCCGGACGGTGTGTCCTGGTCTGATCTTCACCAGGAGAGCTCCAGACGGTGTGTCCTGGTCTGATCTTCACCAGGAGAGCTCCAGACGGTGTGTCCTGGTCTGATCTTCACCAGGAGAGCTCCAGACGGTGTGTCCTGGTCTGATCTTCACCAGGAGAGCTCCAGACGGTGTGTCCTGGTCTGATCTTCACCAGGAGAGCTCCAGACTGTGTGTCCTGGTTTGAAACACTCTGGGACTCCTGAACCGCACTTGACTCATATTTGGCGTGAACTCAGCTTGCAAAACTGGAGTGTCAGCGGCCCCACATCACCTGAACACAGTAAACTCCTCTATGCATCAACAGGCAAGGCTGAGGTCATGACCCTATCTCGCAATCTCTGTTACGGCCCCAACAAAGGGCAATGTACATGTGCAGGGGCCTGCACACTGTGGATAAACAGAGAGCTTCTCTTTTTCTCAGAAGAGGAAGTTAGGGGGCCTGATCTTTAGAAGTCCAGAATGTGACACTCTCAGAGCTAACGGCTAACGGCTAACGGGGAGCCTGAGTGACAGCGGAGTCTGATCCAGGGCTCTGCAGCAGGAGAACGACACATGCATGTTTGTGCTTGTGTGTCTGCTTTGGATGAAGCTGAAGTGTTCATTCTGCCACGCTAACTCAAAAGAAGAAGCTGTTTAGCTTTTTTTTTTACCTTTTCAACTGAAATGTGCCATGTTTGTGTTGGAGGAACTGGATGTAGATTTTGATTTACAGTGGTACCTCACCTTACGAAAGACCCAACAAATGTTAAATTTCTAGATACGAAAGAAAATTCAAGTTACGAAACGCGAAATCTCAAAAATTCAAATAATGCGCGCTCAGCCACACACATTATACGCTTTTCTCAGACTGGATTTAAACTTTTCTCACATTTTGTCTCTCGTTTCAACACTCAAACTTTCATAGATTTTCAACAAAATTATTAATAGTGAAGTGTGGGGGGAAGGGGGGAGGGGGAGGGGGGAGAAGAGTGCGCTCTGACACGTGTGATAGCGCAGCATGACCCGTTTTGAGTCACGGCTGAGGCGAGCAGCGAGGGGGACCGCACGCAGTCTGAGCGCATGAACGAGACCCGTGCTCAAACTGTGCCTCCTCTAGACCTCCTCTAGACCTGGTCTAGACCTCCGCGGCTCTTGCATGCGTTCGTTCATGCGCTCAGACTGCGTGCGGTCCCCCTCGCTGCTCGCCTCAGCCGTGACTCGAAACGAAACCAGGAAATAGACCCGCACGCAGCGCTTTAATCCACCTGGTCTAGTCCTGGTTTAGTCCTGGTTTAGTCCAGGTTTAGACCTTGGTCTAGACCTGGTATAGTCCACGTTTAGTCCTGGGTCTACAGTCTCTACGCAGAACACAATGTTACACTATAAAAAAAGTTACACTATAAAAAAAAAACTTGGAACGAATCAGGCTTTTTCCATTGAAATAGCTACTCAACTTACGAAAAATTCACGTTACGAAACCACTTCTGGAACGAATTAATTTCGTAAGGTGACGTACCACTGTGTTGATATAATGTGGTGTTTTGGTTCACATGAATCTCTCATTTGGGTTGCCAGTTTCAATGCTAAAATCCTGTTGATTTAAACCTAAACTGACTCTCTCTGAAACCCCAGCACCAGGAGACAATCATTACTCAGTGCTAGTGCAGCCTCTGCAGCTCAGTGTGGGGAACTCTGAATTTGTGGTTTCTTCCACATGAGGCATAACCTGCTGAAAATGATAAAAACCTCTATGTGTCCTCTGTATGCACCTTATAGCACCAGCAAAGCAAGAGCTACAGTTCCTTTAATCACACTTCTGGCTGAGTTTTATTGAAAAAAACAATAAACGTGGGAGGTGTAATATTTACTGTTTTAACATTCAGTATTTGTGCGATCATTTCATCCAAACATGAGCTTTAGCGTCACACCTTGGTTTAGATATGAGGTGTTTAGATATGAGGTGTTTATAAGAGCACAATGTACTTGAGTGGTGCTTTGACACTGGTGAATGTGCACGTAATGACCCACTGCTTTAACTTCCCTTTGTCATATTTCTACTCATGTTCTGATAACAAAAGTGAGGACGAGGTCATTTTGTTTGCTTCCTCGCGTTTTGTTAGTGCTGTCTTGTCTCTCTCTCTATTCTTAGACGTGGGCTGTTCTTCAGAGGCAGCTCCCCTTTAAGGTGGGCTGTATATGTGAATGGGTGACTCATACTGTGACGTACACAGCCCTGGGTGCACACGTCTGCCCTCTGCACATGGCTCATAGACAACACACGCCCAGGCTTCACGTGCGCTCCTTCTCTCTTCCTCTCCCTCGCTCACTCTCTCCTCTGCTGTTTTTCTTTCTTTTTTTTCCCCTTTTTACCCAGAACCCACCCATCCCTGCCTGTTGCTTCACGGACAATGAACGCCATTATCCGTGCTGTGTTTAAGCCCGTAACCTAGTTTCAAAAGAGCAACAAGTGGAGTAAGCAGACTGTTGGGTTTTTTACTTTAATGGTGCACAAATATTCCACAGTATGGCATTAAATCTATATCCTTGTATCTGGGTTTCACATGGATGAATTAGGCTATTAAAATGGTTGCCATAGCGAATAACAATAATAAAACTAAAAAAGTCTTCCAAATGTTACATATCCTCCATTCATGTGTGTCCTTTATAGTGGACGTCGAGTTAACCAGTCGATCTTTGGATTGTTTTGAGACTCTAGTTTGTAGTTGCACTATGATAAAAAAAAATCATCCATAAAAAATAAAAAATAAAGAAATATGTAAATAAATACTAAAATAAAATAAAAAACATAATATATACAAATAAATAAATAAATAATCCATAAAAAAATATAAATAAATAAATACGTAAATACTCAAATAAAAAATAAATAATACATAATATATATATTAAAAATACATAAATAAATAATCCATAAAAAATAAAAATAAATAAATACGTAAATAAATAAAAAATAAATAATACATAATATATATATAAAAAAAAATTAATATATAATACCTAAAAAATATAAATAAATACATAAATAAATACTAAAATAAAAAAACAACAACATAATATATAAAAATAAATAAATAAATAATACATAAAAAAAATATAAATAAATACGTAAATACTCAAATAAAAATAAATAATACATAATATATATATTTTAAAAATACATAAATAAATAATACCTAAAAAATAAAAATAAATAAATATGTAAATAAATACTCAAATAAAAAAAATACATAATATATAAAAATAAAGAAATAAATAATACATTAAAAAATAAAAATAAATAAATATGTAAATACTCAAATAAAAAATAAATAATACATAATATATATATTTAAAAAAATACATAAATAAATAATACCTAAAAGATATAAATAAATATGTAAATAAATACTTAAATAAAATAATTAATACATAAATAATACCTAAATAAATAAAAATAAATAAATACTCAAATAAAAAAAACAACATAATATCTAAAAAATAAATAAAAAATTAAAAGGGAGTCTAAGAACTTTTTGAGGCGACTGTAGAAGCTCGTCAGAGATGTTGGTCATCAAAAAAAAAAAAAGAAAATTTTTGTGAGGTTGTTAACTTCACGTGGATTTAACACCAAAATGTCCCCGACGTCCATCACAGAGGACATGTTAGAACATTATGAATAAAAATAAAATGAATAAAATGTAAATGCTCAGGTGTTCATTTACCTCCAAATAAAAAATTTAAGTAATAATAATAATAATAATTTAGATATTACTGCACTAGAATTACTACTGTTGCACATTTATTTTTATTTTATCTTAATGCACATTCTACTGCACATGACCAAGTCACTGCTGTATCTTCCATTGCACATTTTGATGCACACTGCACACTTTGGAAATCTGTATATAGTATAGTTTATTTATTATGTTGCACTGTTTTAAGATTTTAGATCGTAGACTTTAGTTTTAACTTTAGATCTCTGTCTTAGATAGTTTTTTGTTGTGTTTTGTCTTCATATTGTATTTTGTACACTGTCTTTTGCACTACCTGGCCAGAGAGAAACAAAATTTCGATTCACTGTATGTTGAACACATATGGCAGAATTGACAATAAAGCTGACTTTGAACTTTTGAACTTTTGAACTTTTTTTCTTCAGGTCCCAGGAGGATGTATCAGGAAGCTGAAGCCCACGAATAGGGACAAGTTATAAGTCAGATCTGTGGAGAGGCTCCACAGCCACACTATATGAATAAGTTTAATGTAATACTGTGGAACATTCCAGGGCAAATCAAAGACACCTCTGTATCTCCACATGTAGTGAAAACCTATTTTTGGTGTGTGTTTTGGGAGCTTTTTTTCTTGCTAATTGTGACCATGTGTTGACTCTATGTGATGTAATGGGATCCTATTCTCTGAAGCTGCTTCAAAACTCACAACCTTTGCCCCAGATTCCGAAGGGCTTTTTGGAACAGACGCGTGCTGCGATTCTTGGAAGTGCATCGTTTATGTTAGAAATATGAATTGCATTCTTAACACATGTTACAGTAAACCCCCCAAAGAATGTTTTGTCATCTGGAAATGATATTTACAAAAAATATGTTATAAATACAAAATAGCAGCAGATAAATATAGGCCTGGTCCTGGTGTGTTTTGGCTCATCCACTGGCCTTTATGTTCAGTGGGATACACACTACTGCACTCGGACACTCTCTGCATGTATGCATCTGCCGCTTTAAAGTAATTTCTCCTTTTGAGTTTGTGATTTTTACAGCAGGGAAGAAGTTTGAAGTGTAGATTTTACAGACAGAGGTGTAGCTGCAACAGTCTGGTCCTCAGAGCGAGGGGAGGACTTCAGCTCCCCGTTATGTGCACCCAAATACAGTGGTACCTCACCTTACGAAAGACCCAACAAACGAAAAATCCAAGTTACGAAATGCCTTCACGTTAAATTTTTGTCTCTAGATACGAAAGAAAATTCAAGTTACAAAACGTGAAATCTCAAAAATTTAAATAATGCGCGCTCAGATGCACGCCCCGAAACATAAATACACTTTATCAACACACACGGGGGTTAGGTTCCAGAGGTAGCCCGCAACAAGAGAAATCCCCGAAGTAGGACAACTTTATATTTTACAATTATTCTACATGTTTTAAGGCTCTAAATGCCTCACCACACACATTATACACTTTTCTCAGACTTCTCACATTTCTTTTCTCACATTTCTCTCTTGTTTAAACACTCAAACTTTCATAGATTTTCAACAAAATGTATTAAATAGTGAAGCGTGGGGGGAGACACGGCTCCGGAAGCAGCGCGGAGACATGAACACTGCCCGCAAGGAGCACCGTGCGCAACGCACACCGAGGAGCACCTCGTGCGAGGAGCACCCCTAGTCCTGGTCTGCACGACCGGCACCGAGTCTGCGAGCACGCGATAGAACCGCAGCGCCCGGACCGCGTCCTCTGGAGCCCGAGCCACAAACCAGCCGCACGACACGTGGTAGTTTAATCCTGGTTTAGTCCAGGTCCAGTCCAGGTTTAGACCTGGTCTAGACCTGGTTTAGTTCTGGTTTAGTTCTGGTCTAGTCAGGACGCAGAACACAATGTTACACTATAAAAAACAACAACCTTGGAACGGAAAGAACGGGGCTTGGAACGAATCAGGCTTTTTCCATTGAAATATCTACTCAACTTACGTCAAATGTCAAATATGTCAAAGTGTGTGTGTGTGTGTGTGTGTGTGTGTGTGTGTGTGTGTGTGTGTGTGTGTGTGTGTGTGTGTGTGTGTGTGTGTGTGTGTGTGAATCATAGGCTATATCCTCTCCTGTCATTATTGTTTGCAATTGTCCATTGGGTTTTCAAAAACCTTTTGAATCATAATTTATGGCTGAGATATAAAAAGTCACATATGAAGGCCACATTTTTGTGTGTATGGGGCTCCACCCAATATGGCCGACTTCTTGTACGATGCAGGGTGGGGTCATGTTATCATTTCCATCATCTTTTTTCCCCTGAATGTCCCTTGTTTTCATCTCCATCTACATTGATTTTTTTTCCTGCTAGGCTCCCATTGGCTTCATGAACATAAATTATTTTATGTGGAGTCTTTTCATATTTTCTACCTGCACATTTACGTTTGGCATGCTTGTTACTGGGCTACGTTGAGGGCTTTATTACCCAGTCCCTTGATAATTCTTCACTTCATCATAAGATATGTACAAAAGCAAAAACTACAATGTGTATATCCACCATACACTATATTATTGATCAAATGTAGACGTGCGCATAACAATAATAATGCATTGTTTTAAAAGGACCTTGTAATTCACAAATTAAAAAAAACAAAAAAAACCTCCTAGTTATTTAATCCTTATGTAAATATTTGAAGGATGGGCTCCTGACACAAATATTACAAAACAAAATTCAATGTCATATGTCATGCGGCGCTGTCACTGAACGCTCATTTACATAATAGCGTTGTAGTGAAAAGAAGTGGAGTGGTTTCTGTTCGCACATCATGTCCAACACTCTTACCGTTAGCACATAATGTCTCATTTTGCACTCCTCACACAGAAACAACCTTTGCTTTGGTTGTTGTGGGGACATTTGTCTGTAATTTGGTGTAACAGGTTCTGTTGCTCAAGAATGTCAAACAATCTCAAGAATGCATAAAGTCACTTTATGGATTATGGCATTGATATTGCTTTGTTTGAGTTTATACTAATGATAATTTACTGCAGAAGTATGTTAATGTGACTTTGTTACCTAATAAAGAACTGGTGTTTAGGTAATGAACCGCTCAATCACATTCCAGTACGACGACATTCCCTCTGAGAGGGCATTAAGTATTCCTATAATTCATGATTACAAAACTGTCAACAGTTTAATTACTGTTCACGTTCAGTGTGTATGTACAGATATTACTTTTGATATGCTCCAGTGTTTAACACAAACATTAGTGCCTGATTTAAGATTCAAAAGTGATTTAGAAAGTGTAGTAACAGTTTACCTAATGACAATGCAATATCGCAATACTTAAAGGAAAAGTAATGTTTTTTTTTTACAATCTGAGCCTTATTTCGGTAATAAAACAAGTTGTTTTACTCACCCATAGCACTTTGGTGTCATGTGGAGCATTTCCGGAGATGTTTTAGATTTGCGATCTCCATAATGTGAGTTTTGCGGTCTCCAAATAACACAAACTTTAGCACTTTTCAAATCATAGAAGCTCGATGTCTTAGTCTACGATTTTGTGTGGTCAAAAGTGGCCTGTAATCCCAGATTTATCCATAGTTTCGAGTAGATGAGGACGCCAGTGCGCATGTGCGGAGTCACAGTTTATTTCACTCTCAGCTCTCAGGACCCAAACATGAAACGCAAAGCTGTAAATTATGGATAAATCTCGGATTACAGGCCACTTTTGACTCAAACGAAATCGTAGACTAAGACATTGAGCTTCTATGATTTGAAAAGTGCTAAAGTTTGTGTTATTTGGAGCCCGCACGGGGCATATTACATGCTCGGAGAATATATTATATGCCCCGAGCTATGGCTAGAAGTCGCGCTAGGCTAACGCTAATCTAAAACATCTCTGGAAGTGCTCCATATGACACCAAAGTGCTATGGGTGAGTAAAACAACTTGTTTTATTACCGAAATAAGGCTCAGATTGTAAAAAAACGTTACTTTTCCTTTAACACAGTGCTGTACCTTGTTGGCAACATTTAAGACAGTAAAATATGCTAAAGTGAGCTCTGTGAAACATCTCTGCAATGTAGAGACTCCCAAGTGTGTATATATGGTTGTATGTGTCACCCCAGTGCAATATCTGAGCAAGACTGCAATAACTTGGATAAATAATGTGTAGTACAGGACATTTTTTGCACTAATTTTTTGCAATATTTTTTATACTGGGTTGTAAATATTCAGCTGTGTTGTATATATCTTAAATGTCTGCACTGAAGTGAGACGCTTTCAGTCTCACTGTGAGTATGTATAATGCAAATTGTACATAGTGACAATAAAAGGCATTCTATTCTCTACAGCTAATAGTAGTTACTGTGCAAGTTTTCTATTAAATAATCTAATAGACATCTAAATATACTGTATGGCCTATTTATTGTAATAACAAAAACACTGGCAACACTTAAAGGAAAATTAATGTTTTTTTACAATCTGAGCCTTCTTTCGGCAATAAAACAAGTAGTTTTACTCACCCATAGCACTTTGGTGTCATATGGAGCAGTATCGTAGAAGTTATGTTGAGCCGTTCTGTTCTACTAATGATCCCGTATCCGTTAGCGTGAGTGCTCGGGGCATTACTTTGCGGTGTCCAAATAACACAAACTTTAGCACTTTTCAAATCACAGAAGATCGCTGTGTCAGGGTAGACTTTTAGTAGATTCCAAAACGGCCTGAAACCCGATATCGCAACAGAAAAGTAAAGTTCAGAGCGGTGTTAGCTTCTTTCGGACTAGCGGTGTTTACAAAACAGCTGAGTTCACGCATGCGCACTGTCCTCTCTGATGACGTCATCAAATGAAACTATAGCTGCATATCGGGTTTCAGGCCGTTTTGGAATCCACTAAAAGTCTACGCTGACACAGCGATCTTCTGTGATTTGAAAAGTGCTAAAGTTTGTGTTATATGGACACCGCAAAGTAATGCCCCGAGCACTCACGCTAACGGATACGGGATCATTAGTAGAACAGAACGGCTCAACATAAGTTCTGCGATACTGCTCCAAGTGACACCAAAGTGCTATGGGTGAGTAAAACTACTTGTTTTATTGCCGAAAGAAGGCTCAGATTGTAAAAAAACGTTACTTTCCTTTAATAACTGCAACTAATTAGCCTGAAAAATGCCTGAAGAAAGGCTTTATTCAAAAATGTTTTTAGAAATGATCCAGGCCTAGGAGCTCTAACTATACCTTAACTAAGTAGTTGCTAAGCCTGAATACTTCTATAATAATAAGCTATTAAAAAATGGCATGAGTTCATTATAAGTTAAGTATGACTTCCTGCTTAGAGTATCCAACACTAGGGCTGTGGCTATCTAGACCTGCTTTATCTTTACCCCCTGAGAGCTTGCATTGTTGAAAGTCCATTAGACCTGCTTCACATTTTTGGCTTTGAACAGCGCGCTTGCTAAGAACCTCTTGGGCTCTGTTCGTTCCCCCAGCTCTGGCTCACACGCTCTTTTTTTGGCTCATGTACGTCCTCCCGTTGGCCTGTTGTAGAAGCTTACTTTCATGTGGCGCTACTTTTTTACGTAACCGCTCCCACTTGTTGGCTGTGGTGTCAAGGTGTTACTGTAACACGTTGCACTCGGCCACATGTGAGTGAGCGGTCACATGGGAGGAGGTTTACATGGACCTGCCCCTCACCCCCCAGGTGTTTGGATGAGGCCTGTGGGGTGGGGAGGTCCTTATGGTAAACTGACACCTCACCACTCGCCTGTCACTAACTTCAAGGCGCACTTCCTGGACAGCTCTGCCTATATCTCAAGGCTATCCGCGTATGGAGCTGCTGCTAAACAGAGATAACATGTTTTGTCACTTATATCGCAGCTTTGTCTTATCACCTGCCATCAACTAGACACTAAACAGAGCGTTTTATGGCTGTAAACAGAGAATTTGTGAGCTGAGTTTGTCCTGCGGGTTCCAGGGAAAACCAC
The DNA here is from genome assembly GCA_036785185.1 of Paratrypauchen microcephalus. Classification (NCBI taxonomy): domain Eukaryota; kingdom Metazoa; phylum Chordata; class Actinopteri; order Gobiiformes; family Gobiidae; genus Paratrypauchen; species Paratrypauchen microcephalus. The sequence goes on along the minus strand of JAVJIX010000181.1, from coordinate 242,033 downwards.
AAAATGATTCTCTTTTGTTACTATGTTGATCGTTCTGGTTTTCAGTGTGCAATTTCAAGGTGTGCCAAAAAGTGTTTGCAAGATAAGACAGGACTAGGTGTGGTACAGCGAATGTGCTATGATGTAATAGTTTTAGCTTTCCAAACACTGGGTGGGGATCTAAATTTGAACTGGACTCACAAAGTGTGTTTAGAAATCTACTAATCTATTTCCAGTATATTAAAAGTCGAGGATACGTCTCTATATTGCTGTGCCTGGAATGAAGACAAATATGTTTTACATGTCAGAGCATTTAAAGGAAAAGTAACGTTTTTTACAATTTGAGCCTTATTTCGGTAATAAAACAAGTTGTTTTACTCACCCATAGCACTTTGGTGTCATATGGAGCATTTCCGGAGATGTTTTAGATTAGCGTTAGGCTAACGCCGTTAGCCTAGCGTGACTTATAGCCATAGCTTGGGGCATTCCCCGAGCATGTAATATGCCCCGTGCGGGCTCCAAATAACACAAACTTTAGCACTTTTCAAATCATAGAAGCCCGATGTCTTAGTCTACGATTTTGTTTGAATCAAAAGTGGCCTGTAATCCGAGATTTAGCCATAGTTTACATCTTTGCGTTCCATGTTTGGGTCCCGGGAGCTGAGAGCACAGTCCGCACATGCGCACTGGCGTCCTCATCTACTCTAAACTATGGATAAATCTCGGATTACAGGCCACTTTTGACCAAACGAAATCGTAGACTAAGACATCGAGCTTCTATGATTTGAAAAGTGCTAAAGTTTGTGTTATTTGGAGCCCGCACGGGGCATATTACATGCTCGGGGAATGCCCCGAGCTATGGCTATAAGTCACGCTAGGCTAACGGCGTTAGCCTAACGCTAATCTAAAACATCTCTGGAAGTGCTCCATATGACACCAAAGTGATATGGGTGAGTAAAACAACTTGTTTTATTACCGAAATAAGGCTCAAATTGTAAAAAACGTTACTTTTCCTTTAAAGCATGTGTAATTCAATAAATGCAAGATAGACAGAATTTTTATGTCATTTTGTGGAACTTTTAACAGCAATAGCAATAATACAATATCTTAGCTCCATTTTTCTTTTTTATTTGCTGAAAATACTTATTCCTGTTTGTCTTTGCTGTGTTGTGTTTGAAAAAGACTTAGGCTCAACACTCACAACAGAAACAAACAAAGAGCTAAATCATTTTAAGTGTTCATATGGGGACAAGTTTTATTTATTTATTTATTTTTTCTTTCTTCCCAAGAGCCATTTCTCAAAAGCTCCACCTCTTTACCCACGCGCCCTTTAACACTTGTACAACATACTTGTGATACTTAAAAGTCTTTTATAGTCTCATGTAATTACCTTGTAATTTATTGTGTATTTACTGTGGGGTTCGTTATTGTGTAACAGGAAGTCCTTTTTTGGTGTGGTTGATTATAGTTTAACTCTGCGCTGACCTTGGTTATGGTGTAAGTAGGCTACACATGCTCACACAAGGCAACACAGAACTTTTAAACAAGAGGTAATATGTCTTCTGAACCAATCAAAACAATGTTTAAAATAAAACTTTGCTTTGGAGAAACTTTATGCATTTTGTAACTATTCACATTTGCATTGCATTGCTAGTGACCGTTTTGTTTGAGTCAAAGGGTATAATCAAGGTTAATGTACACAAAGGTGTGTTCCGTAGTATTATAGTAAACAAATCTATCTTGCTTTTATTGAGATGTTTTGATGATAACGGAATATCCTTCAAAATATACAGTACATTCTTACTCTGAGCAGACTCGTCTATCCACATATCTGACCTGTGACCTGTCCCAGTGGCACAATCTGCTCGTCTAATTGTAGATGAATAGATTTGAGGAGCATTTCGGGTAAAGCAATAACATCTCCCTGGAGACACGAGGGTGGCATACACCTTTAGAGCACCTTTACTGGGGCAGGCACTATGTTACTATACTAAGAAAGAAAGAAAGAAAGAAAGCTATGGTCACATTTTTATGTATGCACTTCCCACAGTGGGATCAAAGAACCATTTCACCCAGTTCTGCATTTAACCCATCCTGTTATCAGGAGCAGTGAGCAGCACATTACTGCGCCCGGGGACCATCTCCATGATCTTCTTGCTTCGGCTTGGTCAGGACCTCAGCTGGAGGTACCTATGGTGCATGTTTTGGGTTGATGGGGAAAACCGTTAGCATGAGTGCCCGGAGGCACTGATTTGCCCACTCCAGATAACACAAACTTTAGCAAACTCCAAATCACAGAAGATCGCTGTGTCAGCGTAGACTTTTAGTGGATTCCAAAACGGCCTGAAACCTGATATCGCAACAGAAAAGTAAAGTTCAGAGCGGTGTTAGCTTCTTTCGGACTAGCGGTGTTTACAAAACAGCTGAGTTCACGCATGCGCACTGTCCTCTCTGATGACGTCATCAAATGAAACTATAGCTGCATATCGGGTTTCAGGCCGTTTTGGAATCCACTAAAAGTCTACGCTGACACAGCGATCTTCTGTGATTTGAAAAGTGCTAAAGTTTGTGTTATTTGGAGACCGCAAAGTAATGCCCCGAGCACTCACGCTAACGGATATGGGATCATTAGCAGAACAGAACGGCTCAACATAAGTTCTGCGATACTGCTCCAATTGACACCAAACTGCTATGGGTGAGTAAAACTACTTGTTTTATTGCCGAAAGAAGGCTCAGATTGTAAAAAAAACACGTTAATTTTCCTTTAACTGTCTTGCCCAAGGACACAATGACAGCATTCATCTGTGGGCTCTGGAACCCCACCACCAACCTCTGACCGCTCTCCCAGTGATGTTTATGTCACTGCTATTACAAAACTGGTCACAGAAATGTATTCCGAGTACCTAGAAACTAAAACCAGAGCTAAACCTGGACTACAGACTAGACTAAACTGGGCTAAAAAAGTTTGAATCCACTCTACAAGTCCCTAGTTACACCCCATATACTGGAGTTCCCTTATAACACAGCCCCAAAGGCATATAGTGATAACATACCGAGGTCTGTTAGTATAAAAATAACCTCTGACCAGCTTTTCAACTCACGTATACTGGTTTTGCAACACAACCATTAAGTGCAGTTGTTTGCTACAGCCACTTAACCCAGTGCGAGACAGATGGATGGCCCCGTTGACACTAATCCACAGTATGAGGTAATGGAGTTATATGGTGTTTGCTCGCTCCTACCCGCCACTCCTGACTTACTGCATGACCTACTTTACCCGGGACTCACGTGGCACCAGAGCACACAGCCTTGTAGTGTGTTTCTTTCCCAGGCGCAGTGTGTGTAGTGTGTATGTGTGCGGACATACAGGCAGGTCATTCATCATAAAGCCAGAGTTAATGTAGTCTGGGTTTAATCAAAGCTGTAGAAGAAGGTTGTATGTTTAGTCCAAGCTGTAAATGGTTTGAGATGTAGATATATGAGACTTGGTATTGTTCAGAGGAGCAGTGTAGCATAAAGGAGAGTCGCGTTGGAAAAGAGTTTTAATATTTGCTGGCGTTGTTCTAGTACAAATAATAAGATCGTGGTTTTGGAAAAAGAATGCTAAGTGCTAAAATACCATTGAAATGACGATCACACAAGTAGTGAAAGGACTGTTCAGGCTCATCCACTAACCTCAGTGTACAAAAACATGCATTCTTACTGTGAGCTGAGTTGACTCTCCACGGATCTGATCTGTAACTTGGCCATACTGTGATCAGATAAGATAAAATCAGACTTTATTGATTTCACACAGGAGAAATTCACTTGCCACATTAGCTCCAGGCACAAAAAAGTGAATGCAGACAAATAGTAATAATGATAAAATAAGTAAATAAGAAAATGCAGAAAAATTGCACATTTGGACTCTACAGTAGAGTTATACAGTCTGATGGTGGTGGGTATGAAGGATCTGTGGTAGCGCTCCTTCTTGCACTGGGGGTGCCTCAGTCGGCTGCTGAAGGAGCTGCTCAGCTCCTCTACAGTCCGGTGCAGAGGGTGAGAGGTGTCGTCCTCTCAGCCACCTCCTCTACAGAGTCCAGAGGACAGCCCAGGACAGAGCTGGCCCTCCTGACCAGCTTATTAAGTCTCTTCCTGTCCCGTTCAGAGTCATAAAAAGTCTTGAGCAGAGGCCTGCACACTCCAAAGGACCTCAGTCTCCTCAGGAGGTGGAGGCGACTTTGGCCCTTCTTGTACAGGGCGTCGGTGTTGTGGGACCAGTCCAGTTTATTGTTGAGGTGAACACCCAGGTACTTGAAACTGTCCACAGTCTCTATGTCCTGCCCCTGGATGTTCACCGGTGAGTGAGGTAGTGGTCTCCTCCTGAAGTCCATCACCATTTCCTTGGTCTTACTGGTGTTAAGGCTCAGGTGGTTGCGGCCTGATAGTCTGATAGGTGAAGCAATAACAACAGCCCACATTCCTTGGAATTATTTTAAGTCAAAACTTAAAATACCAAACTTTTATGAACTCTTGTAATTTCTAATTAATTTTGAAGGTGTGTATTTATCTACT